>PVKU01000123.1:248321-361851 GCA_004027475.1 Anoura caudifer
ATATTTTTTTTTTTTTTTTATTTTTTTTTTTTTTTTTTTTTTTTTTTTTTTTTTTTTTTTTTTTTTTTTTTTTTTTTTTAGTATTTGCAGTTGAGTCCTGTTGGGGTATACTGTTTGTGCCTTATAATGCTCATAACCCTGATTATTTAAAGTAAAACAGCAACTACAAAATAATGTGACATTGGGAAACCTTTTCCCATTAAAAGTAACTTTAAAAAAGTAGAGAACTCACTTAAAAAAAATTTTTTTTGGGGGGGGGGTTGGAATTTTCTTTCCTTACCTCCTTATCAACACCTTCAGGCTGGGAAATCTGTGCCTATTAGAGTTAGCTCAGTCTTCCCCTGCGGGGGCATCCGCAGCATCCGCAGCAGCTCTTACACAGAAAGGATTACAGTGAGAAGCTAATCCACCAGGTGCATGGCCTGGTCTTGGTGTTTACCTGCCCAGCCAAAGGCATTTTTCTTGTAACTGGGTCTGTACCCACTCTCTTGTAAAACACTGGCTAGAAGCAAATTAAAGAGGCATAGCTTATGGAGTAAACCAGATAAAAGCACAATGGATGAGAATCAGTAACCTGCTAACTGGCTGCATTGATTGAAGTTCACTGTATTTGAAGTGCTGGGGCTGGCTCAGACCACATCAAGCCAGCAGTCTTTCTGCATGAGGGTAGCACAGGAGTAGACTTTGATGTCATTTTTGGAAAAATAAAAATGCATAAATGCTCTTTATTAGCTTCTCCCCCCCACCTTAAAGTTTACCCCTCCTTCAGTAAACCTAATTAGTTTTGTCATGTTTGGATGTAGTTTTGAGAAAATCAAAGCTGAGTGATATTAGGAATTTGTTGACTGGGACTACTTGTCAAAACCTTCATTGACCCAAATCTTTTATAGAGAGCATGAAATAAATGAACTAAAAAAAAAAAAAAAAAACCATCCTTCTCTTGTCCTAAAATAATGTTTTTAAAAGCACACTCGAAGTAGTTAAATATAACATAAGTGCAAGCTACTCTGGACTGGATACTAAATGAATGAGTTAAAAGCACATTTCTCAAAACCCAGTTCCTCTGCGACTCAAGCTCAAACGTCTGCTTTTTTTCCTTCTCCTGGGCCTCTTTATTTCCCTTCCCTTCTGCACTTGGCCTGACACCCGCCTGGTGTTGGTCCTCTGTTATTTTTGTGGTAACCTGACACTCCTCCTGACTGTGCCCCCTAACTCGCCCGGGGGTTGAACTGGCTGTGAGCTGAAAAGGCAACTTGCTCCTGCTCGCACTGCCCCTCTCCTGGGTAGAGCAGCTGTGCCACAGGGTTGTGATGCCACAACTGGGGAGGGCGTGTGTCATCAGTTAAGACCTCAGGCTGTGGCTTAGTAGGCGATAGGCCCTACCCTGAAGTGGGGGGTGGGCAGCTTTGGTGTTGAGGCCGCAGGCCAGCTAGCCAGGGCTTTGGAGACTGGAGGGAGATTTTGGAGCCAGTGAGCTCTTTATTTTATTCTAGAGTGTGCCTGAGGCAGTCTGTGATTCCTTAGACAAGGATGAATTTGTTAATAGTCATAAAATTGCATTAATATTTTATATTAAATTAAATTGAACAATTATTTATTGTGAGCAGGAGTGGGGATGAGGTACAGAAATAAATGGGACAGAATCCCTGCATTCTGAAAATCTGCAGTATAGCAGGAAAGAGAGATATGTAAGTAGTAATTATTAATAATAGTTACACGCATTTGTTCAACAATTATTTGAGAACTGGTGCCAGGCACAGCTCTAAGGTTTATGTGCACACACATGGCCAGTAATCTGCAGACATTCAGGTTAGTGATATACGTAGTGACCGCCAGTGATCGAGACGGCGGCACTTTACATGGGTCCTCTCATTTAATCTTTACAATAGGTAGGTAAAATGATAAGTTTTATTTTGCACAGGGAAAAAAAAAAAAAAGACACCTGAGACACAGCTAATAAGTGGAGAGCTCAAACTTCAAAGTCTTTAGGATTCCACAGCCTGTGTACCCTTCACATATATTGAACTGCTTTGCCATGTAGACCCTGCAGTGTGGCCCCTCTAACTTTAGGGGTACCCATGAAGGAAGATATTTAGCAAACATTTTCTGAGCCCCAACAATTTGTCTGTATTGAGAGGTGTTAAACATAGGAATGTCAAGGAATTGACTGATGCACTGTGAGACAGTATCTCCGAGAAGTCATGGCAAAGTATACTAAGTATGCTGTTGGAAGTTTAAGGCCCCGGGGGATGCAGAAGCGACTGGTCTAAGTGGAGAAATCTGCTCAGGCTTCCCAGGGGGGAGGTTGGTGGCTTTGGTCTTGAAGTGACTGTTAGACATTCATTAGGCAGGGTTGCTGGTGAGAGAAGCAGCTGAGCAGAGAGATCCAGGGAGCTGAAGGGGTGCAGCAGGCAGCCTGCTGTGTCTGGGCACCTTCAAGTGATCATGTGGCTGGAATATAGGGGACTGGACAGGTGTTTGAGAAGCAGACTGAGATCAGGTGCTTAAGGCCGTGGGTGCCCTATTTATGCAGTGGTGTCCTAGAGGGGGTGGGGGTCTGCTGAAAAATTTCAAATGAGTATATGATAAAAGTCATATTTACATGTTCGGAAAACTTCTCTGGCTGAAGAATAGCATGGGAGAGTCTTGCTAAACATACATCTCCTAAGGATTCTGATTCAGTACTTGGGGCTTCAGAGTTGGCATTTGTATTTCTATGAAGCCACCTACATCATCCAGATGTACATCCTGGGTTAGGAACCTGGCAAAACCAGGTTGTTGGCAGTGGTGGTGGTGTGGGGATTTTGTGATATCCCAGCTCAGAGAGAGAGGTAGTGGGGTCCTGTTTGTGAGAGAGGAGCAAAGTGAATGGGTTGGAGAGGAGCGGAAGGGATATATTTGAGAGATGAAGGCACGTGTAGACATTCCTGGTGATGAGTTGCATCAGAAGGGATGGGAGAAGCCTGGGTTAATGGCCCAACTTTGGGTGCTGCTTCAACCAGGTTCTGAGTGGAATCCCTCAAGGGGCTGTGGGATTGGGTTCCCTCCCTCAGGACCTGGAAAATCTTTTTTGGGTTTTGATGGGCACTTTTCCAGACAGATCCTTAGATGCAGGGAAGTGACTTTGAGGGCCTCAGAATTCAGTGTGACATGTCTGGGAGGGACACTCGCAGGCTGGATGTGATGGTTTGGCTTTGTTTGCTTTGCCTTTGTGCCTTTGGCCTCTCAAGTTGCATCTCATTGGACTTGAAAGAGGGAGAGCTTCAGTGGCTTTGTAGGAGTAATTGAAAACGGATTACATTTTAGAGAGAGGAGTTGAGGGTTCCATCTCCTCTACCAGGGCTAGCAGAATCTGAAGAAGGAAGAGGTCCTGGAAGGAAATGTATAACCCCCCCACACACAGACACAAAGAGATGCCTTCTCTGTGTATGTATGTGTGTGTGTACACGCATGCTGGGGAGCTGCAGAAATGTTGATGGAATTGTGGCCTTTTGCCATTTTTACTTGATACCTTTGCTGGAGGTATCAGGACTGAGGAGGGAAGGGTCCTTAAGAACACCCTGGGCCTTATGGAAGCAAAGGCAGAAGTAAGGCCTGATTTCAGAATTGGATATTTGCACCTCTCTGCCTGAGAGGGTCTTGCCCCACTGCATGCTCTTGCAGTGCTTGTAGATCACTTGGCGCTGGTGTTCTGCACACAGTAGGTGCTCAAGTAATATGTGTTAATTGAATGAGTGGCTTATTGTCTAAATGTCTAAAGTGGGGGCAATAGCTACTCAGTTCTCTTGCCTCAGCCAGTTTCCAACCAAAGTGCCAAAGTTCTTTCCCCTGCTGAAAGTGAACTAAGTATAAACCAAGGACCAGGTTTAAAGTTGGAGGGCAGGGATGGAGGCCAGGCTGAGGCATTCATCGGCCCTGAATTTGCATCCCTCTCAGTGTAAGACCTGTTTTGCAGCTGCTCCTTCACTGTGTCATCATTAAATGGCAGGTTGTATTCAATATTTCTCACTTGCAGGGTGGGGATTCAGTTGTATCAGTGAACATTGGGAACGGGGGACCTTTTTGAACACGCAACATCATGTATTTTGGGTTGGTTGGTACATTGGCTTGTGTGGGTATTAGCTAGCGTTTGCACACTGTGTGAGCATAAGCATTCTAGTCCCCACGCAGGGTTCAGGGATGATCGCACTGTCAGCACACAGCCCTCTTTAGGGACCAGGGAAGTAATGTAGAGTGCTTGGAGACAAAGTCTGATGAGCTCTTATTGGAAGAGCTGAGTGACTGGGTCCCTAGCATAGCTAACCATCCTGTGGCTCCGGGCTGTTTAAACAAGCACACCTGTATAAACTGTCATTGTCAAATGGTGCATTAAAGCACCTTCATACATTTGAAATGCTTAAGGGATATGCCACATTGTAACACTTGAATTTGGAGAACTCTTCCGGCCTTGGGACACATTGCAAATGTTTTTGATTAAAACATTCTGATTCCAAATTTATAAAATTATTCGTTCTTTACGCCCAGTTCCTTGTTGCCTTTTGTTTGACACGGTGCGGACCTTTCGTCACAACCTGTGAGGTCCCTTGTGATCGGGGCAAGCTTACTTTTCCAGCCTCTGCCCCACCGTTTCTGCTTTCCTGCTTTGCCCTTTCTTCGCCACTCGTCCTCCATGGGTATCTTCTCTGAACAGGCCTCTCTGCTCAGGCTTCAGGGCCAGACCAGGCGCACCTGCTGCGAGGCTCTTGTGGACTCAAGCACAATCCACTCCTGTTTCTGTGCTCCAGCAGCACTCTGTCCACTCCTCCGTTGACATCGTGCACTCATTTACTTGTCCACTCATTTATTGACTGAGGGACCCACCATGGAGACATCCATTTAGTCATTGTTTTGGGGGAACATTTACTACGTACCAGATATTCAGTTAAATGTCCAGGACAGAAAAATGATTAAAGGCATGGATCTCACAGACCCACAAACAGGGTGACAGACACATAAATCCTTCCTATGCAGTGAGTGAGCAAAGGTGCTACCTGCAGGAACGCTGAGGAGGTTGGGGAGGTTGTTGGGGAGAGGGCAGGAGAAGTTTCCCACCCAAGGGGCTTGAAGTCTTGAGGGATAATTAACTTATTAACCTACCAGTCTCCTTGCTGGAAGGGTTCTCTTTAAGGGAAGGGTAGCACATTTATTCATCTCCATCTCTCCAGTGCCTGGTGCATGGGTGGGGAATGTGGGAAAGGGGGATAATTATAAAACAAATAATTTCCCTGCCTCATTTCAGAATGAATTCAAGGCAGCTTGCCAGGATGGATTTAAAATAGTGTACATTAAAAGTGGGGAAAAGAAGGAAGAAAAAGAAAGGAATAAAGGTAGGGACCTAAAGTGGATTTTGGAATGAAACCAAACTTGCTGACTAAAATAACCTCTGTGCTTTCTCTGAGGGGCCTGCCAGAGTGGCTCCGTGAACCTTGGCAGCCAGTGAGTAAAGCCAAGGCCTAGCCAGTTGACCACAAGGTACAAAACACATGGTGTTGTGTTTATTATCAAACTTTCCTTTGGGGATTTTGTAGAGAGCAACCTGTGTGATGTGATGAAGGACACCCAACATCCTTGTGGAAAACCCAGAGACTTATTCATAGGTTGTTTCTTAGTATGCTGATGGTATCACATAAAAGCATAATTCAATAGAAGCAACTATTCAGAGTTCCTGGAGTAAATTTTCTCTAACGTGACTGTAATCAGAAAGGTACTGAAACAAACAGATTAGTTCTGTCTGTTCTGTGTTGTCCCACTTTTACCCAGGATTAACGCTACATGCCCTGGCCCTCGGTCCTAGAGGTCACACAAGCTTTATTTCTGCTCCCAAGGAGTTTTATGATCATGTTTTGGGACTCAAAAACACTCTTGCATGATTGGAGTAGCGTATCGGGATCTCTGTGTTCCAGCCCATTAGGAATGGGTATTTCGGGGCAGGCAGGCCAGACTCCACATCCCCACGCACAAGCGATACTCTGATTGCTGATGGTCGCAGTGACAGAAAGGAACCAAACGTGTCGTGATGAATTGTGTTCTTGGTTACCCTGAGTTGACAGGAAGCAGGAGTTTTTTCTTTCTGGGCACGCTAGAGCCTGAATTTTAGATTCTCTGATGTGAAAGCTGATGAGATCCGTGTGGGTCCCTTGGATCTTTAGAGAGCAACTGAAAGCCAGTGTGTGTAACCAAGGACTCGGACTTCATAGTTCAGCACTTTAAAATGCCATCTTGGTTCTAGTTTTCCCTGTTGATTGTCTCATAAACTAATCCAAAGTAAACTGCATATTTACCAGGTACCGCTGTCCCCAGCATGCTATCTCAATAATCCAGGGTAGATGGCCAGAACAAGAGAGCAATCCTAAGTCCTAGAAGCTGCAGAAGGTGGTCCAGGACCATTTCTCTATGTGGAGTAGGGAGAAGGCCTCTCCTGAGGAAGCAAAATTGGAATTTCGAATTAGCCAGAGGAACTATGTCTGGGCAGGTCACCTGCTGGGACTCGGAGTCAGTCCAGAGCCAACATGTCATTAAGTTGGCTGTCAACAGGCTGTGTAATGTCCAGTGAGTCTCCACTGGCCTTTTGTAAGAGAAGCGACACCTTAGGCCTGGCCCACAGACACCAGGGAAGCAGCCCTCTGATTGTATGAGGCCTGCTTGTAGGCATTCCCTCGGGCAGGGGGATGGGCTGGACCCTCCTGAAATGCTTGTTTTAAGGTTTGGCTAAACGCAGTATTTGTATTTATCTCACATGTTGATATCTTTTAAAATACGAACTGTCTACTTTTGATTTTGGATTTGTACTCATTGTCATTTAAAATGCAAAGGTATTATGATAATCTGGTGAATCTTACCAACTAAGAAAGTGATGGTATCCATAATTTAGTGACTAAAAAGTATTATTTTCTTGGCATTTTTCTTTGTTTTTAGTAAGCAATGTGATTGGTGAGTGTATGTCAAATATATGCTCACTCTACACACATATTGGAATTGGGCAGTTAATTTGGGGTTTTCTTTGACTGTTACACCTGGGCAGGGGCTTCCATGTTTCCCTTTCGAAATGCTTGCTGACAGCTGCTCCCTGCTAACTGTGGCATTTTTTTCCTCTTAGAGCAGGAAAGAAACTTCTGTTTCCGGGTTGGAAATGTGTTTCCTGAGGTTAAGTTGTCCACCTCCCAGGATCCATGACTCAGCCTGCAAGTCATGTCATCCAGCACATGCTCCGCTTGCGCATGCACTGTTTGGATGTCAGATTTTTCACTGTGGAACAGTCAGATGGGATGCACTGCCCGGACCTGGGTCATTGGCGGTGTCCTTTTGAAGGAGTTCAGTGTTGAAGGAGAACCGTGATTAGCTGGACTGGTAGTCGTGATGAGGGGAAGGAGGAGGCGAGAATTTCTGTTCTCAAAGGCTAACAGATTCATTAGGGGGATAGGGAGCTTGATTCCCCTAAAGGCTGGTAATACAGAGCTGCATAGCATGAAATCAATCAAAGCCTTTCTTGAGCTGTCACCTGGGCAAGTACTTAAAGCTGATGGAGCAGAGAATTAGGGCATCTCAGGAGGGCAATGCTAAGTCCTCTAATGAGGTACCCAGCATCAGGAGCTTGGTGAAGAGGTATTGGCTTGTTGATGGATCCTGTTGATAGGGAAGTGAGTTTTGAAAATGAGAAAGAGTAATTATCCACTCCTTCCTGCTGAAATTAGAGGGAACGTATTGGCATTTGGAGTATATGACACCAAGGTTCACTGGCTGGTATTGGCTCCACAGCAGATGTGGCCTCAATTCTCAGCGTCAGCACCCTAAAAGTTCTGCTCCTTCTTTGACAGTGACTTACGTTCTATAGTTCCATCTCTCTGGAGGCTGCCTTCAAAATGCAGGCTGCCCGTCCTCATATTTCACAAGCCACTTGTTAGCAAGTTTGGCTAGTGTCTGAAATAGTAGGAAAATAATAACCTGTCCCACTTTACATATGCAAAAGCAATTAACCACCATTAGTGCCTGACATTCCTCCCAACTACCCAGGGAGGTGAATCAGTATCATTACTCTTCATTAAGAATTAATTAGACTGTGCTTGATGGTGTCAGTCATGGACAAAGCTGAGACTTCAGCACTGCCTACACCCCCTCCCTTTGAAATCCAGCCTACAGCTAGTGAGCACATTGTGGGAGTCTGGTATCAGATGTGTATCTCTCTGGAGGAATGACTCCTCGATTCAGATTCTGTTAAGTACATGACTTTGGTCAACTTAGGTAGACCTCCGGACCTCATAACATGGGGATAATACCCAACAAGGGTAGTGCGATGATTAAGTAAGATCCTATAGGTGAAAGCTTCAGACGTTGTGCTTGAAATCTGGATAACTGGGAAAAGGTTGAATTTGGGTTTGAGGTACCAGTTCACTTTGGAAGTAAAGCTTCTTTTTTCCTAGTCTTTTTGTTGGAGGGCAGCTTTTCTCTTAGAGAAAAATTTGAGCTTTTACTAAGATCACAGTGAACTTTGAATCATCAACTGCTTGGTTAAATTGTCTCCTACAAATGCCATTTCAACCGTATGATTCTTTTTCTTTAAACCCTGAAGTGGCTTCTACCTGTGCTTGTTTTCACATTCTCCCGAGTGCTTAGAAATCTTTTTTCTTAGCTTTGCTGTCAGTGCGACTCCCCGTATATCACCTTTTTCATTCACCTGCTCACTCAAATTTGCCTTACTACATTTTTTACCTTTTTGAATCCTTCTTGGCCACCTCTTTGGTTTCTCAACAATTTACTGTATGGCTGTATGGCTTTTCTTAAAGCAGTCACTTTCTGGTTTTCATCCTCTCTGGTGGCCAAAAGAAAGGGGAAAGCAAAGGTAAAAGTACCATTCCACTCAAAATCAGGTTTGTTTGTGGTAGAAGAAGCTTATCTGCTAGAGAACCTACACCATATTTGTTCCTTCAACACAGAAGGACTGTTGCTTGTCAATAATCATGATTAATAATTAAGAAATTGGATCAGACAGCCAACTCTTGGCTATTCAAACTGGGCTAGACTTAAGTCTGTCCTCTTATATCTTCCTAATTTGGGTATTTCCTGTGGGTTCTTCCTACTTGTTAGAACCTTGGCCAGAGTAAAGGTGAAGCTTGATGTTAAATTTAGTCACGTTATCAAAGAATGTTCATGTCATCTGGTTGTTGGTTTAATCTTTCTTTCTTTGAATATTTATTATGCCAGGTGATCTGCTAGTCCTGGGGACACTATGGTGAGTCTAAGAGTCCTTGCCCTCAGGGACACTGGAGTGTGGATCATGGGGGAAGCAACAATAATAATAAACCAACTTAGTAAGTTCTATTATAGGTTGAGTTTATGGAATCATAAGGTGATGGATGACTACACAAGCTAATGGGTGACTAAGTGGGCCTCCTTCAGTGTTAATTACGGAAAATGAAGCGCATAGGTGCTACGCATACCCTGTGGTCCTGGGTTACTCAGGTCGAGACCGAGTCCTAACCCCCAGTCCAGCTCCTTGCCGTTTGTGTCATAGAATGTTAAGACATTGGCTCAGACAAGCTGTATGGGTTTTTTTTGTGACCTTCATATTCAGTATCATTTCATTAGTCATGCGGGTTAGTTAAAACAAACCCTTTTAAAATTTTATTTATTAATTTTTGAGAGGGGGCGTGGAAAGGGAAACACTGATGTGTTGTTCCACTTATTTATGCATTCACTGTGCCCTGACTGGGGACCAGACCTACAGCCTTGGCATATTGGGGTGATGTTCTAACCAAATGAGCTACCCCAGCCAGGGCTACAACTAACCCTTTTATTGAAGAGCTCTCAAATCACCCATAAGTGGGTGAGATGCTTCCATTATGAGAGACCCACAGGAATCAAGATGAAGGGGGCAGCACATTCCTGTGTCCTGCGTCATAGCCCTTGTGCGTACGTGCCGTGACTAGAGTTGGTATCCGAAGCACCTGTGTTTGACTCTCTCAGTTCCCTCTTCCCTCAGGCCCTTCTGTTAAAATGTGGATTGGTCAAATGTACATATGATGTCATTCCACTGCACTCATGTTACTTTTTGGAGTGTCAGTGGGTAATTGTACAAGAATGATCTATTTAGGAAGTGTTGCACTGGGGCAGTTAGCAGGAATATATGGGTCCCTGTTAACAGATATCCTTGGAGTTTACTTTGGTGTGTCTAGGAAGAGTTTCAGGGGAAAAAAAAAGGAACTTCTAGAAGAGTGTTAATGGTGGAAACTGAGGCACACAGGGTCTATTGATATATAGCAGGTTTTCAGCAACAAGAGTTCCCTTCTGCTCTCCTTTCAGCCATTCATTTAGATTTGAGGTATTTGCTTGAACCAAACTTCCCAGAAGAATATGAAAATTATTGAACCTGTGAATATAAGTTTAGACTTAGATGAGTATTAAAAGTAAAGGTTTTTACAAATTAAAAATTTCCATTTAGTCATCTGAAGACCTTAAGAAGGTAGATCCTTTTAAAATTTATTTCCCAAAGGGGAAACCATTACCTGCATTTCCATGGTGGAAAATCCTGCATTTCTCCACCATCCAATTATCAGTGGGTATTTGAGCACCACAAAGTCCATATCACTGTCTAGAAATAATGGACTTGAAAATAAATGAACATCCGGTCATGTTTTTACAGATGACAGAGCACCTTCGCTCATTAGGTCTAAATCTTTACAGCAACCCGTCGTACAGAGGCCCTCCACCCCTTAATGATTTTTCTGTGTTGAGATTCAATTTAATTCATTATCTCCATTCTACAAAGAAAACCCAAGCTTCTGAGAGATTAACTACTTCAGTCTGGACTGCATGGCTAGTGGGAGAGGCAGGTTTGGAATTCAGATCAGTTTGAGCCTAAGTATCATGTTCTCCCTCCGCCCCCCAATTTTGTATTGTTCATTATTTACTGAAGTGAAAGTTCCTTGCTCAAAGGAGGGATGAGGAGGTGAGGGCTTGAGCTCTACAGGCACAGATATTCTATGCATATTTCACGTAATTAGATCTTATTGTTGGCAATAAGCAGATAATACTTGCTATGTATTTGGAAACCAGGTAGATTGAGTGGTAGTTAACCAGTGCCGCACACTTTCAGGGCACACCTCATGTGTGGCTGATACTGTGGACTACTATATACAAGGTCAGTTTCCAGGATGAGGTGGATTTTGAGCCAGGCTGGAAGGGCCCCGAGGGATGGAATGCCAGAATGGTTATTTTGGTATCTAGTACGGGGAGCTTTTCTCAGCCAGCCCCAGTCTTATGATTGGAAATCTCTGCCCATACAGGGCCTCATCTTACAGTTGGGTTGTAAAACCAAAGGCCTGTATAACTCTGTGGATTATGTATCTGGCCCTATTCCAGAGTAGGTAATTCCATCTTGCTGAGCTCCACTTGACCATATTGCAAGAGCCTGGACACAGAGTTCTTCCATTCGCAATAAGTGAATAAAAACATGGGTGGCATTTAGAACAGCGGCTGTGCTTACTAATTGGTTGGATTAATTAATGTTAATATAATACTGCATTCCCTGAACAACCAAGGGCAAGGGCATGTGGCACCTAGCTTCAGAGGTCACTTCAAGGGGTTGTCTGTCTTTAAGGCAGTCCACCTCTGGCTGAGTAGTTCTACCAGCAGGAACTTTTTTCTCATGTTGAGCCGGAATCATCTTAGAACTTCTACAGAATGGGTCAGTATCCTCTCCATGTGACAGAGAGCTCTTCAGAAGATGTTCAGTGTCTAAACACTAAACTCGGAAATTATGATTCAAAAAGAGCTTACCAGATTTGAGCCATGGGTTTAAGCTAAAATAATGGAATTTAATATAAATAAATATAGTCTCCTGCTTTTAGCTCCTAGACCAGTTATACTAGAGAAGAGAATTCAGGAATAGCACTTGGAGTGTGGGAGCTTAGAGGGTTTATGGATCATTGTCACTCCCCGAGTGTCAGTCATTGAGGGCTCTGGACAAACTGGATTGCGTTCATGAGGGCTGAGCCAGGTGTGGTGTGAGTTTTGTCTAGTCTAGGACACAATCAGGAACCCAAGGGCTGCCCCTATCTTATGGAAATGAGTGTTTTGGTAGATTTGCTTCTGCAAGGGATGGGTTAGTGTAAAAGTTAACCCGGACATGGGTTGTAGCTGAATAGATGGATGAATTTTAACATGTCAGTTCAAAGGGAGGTGGTTTGGGGGAGGCAGTGGGTCCCTTGTCACTGGTGATGTTCAAGTGTAGACTGTATGACCAATTGAGAAGTGTCAGAGGGGACTTCTGGCATTGGATTAGGGGGGTGTTGGTATGTTTTGCTCTGAAGACTCTGAGGCTCTCAGTTATATGGTAATATTCTTTTTATGCAAGTAAGCTTTGCCCGGTCCCTTTACCTGCCCTCACTGTCCTAGATTCTCTCCCTCTTCCATAGCGGTTGAATGCTAGACACATCCCACTGTTTGCCTTAAAATGTGGCTCCCTGAAATGAATTCACACGGCTCTGAGCTGCCCAGAGTTCAAGGACTGGCCTGTGTTTTTGTGTCTGTTGTTTTGTTTTTAGGGGTGAAGTGGCAAGGGAGAAAGATGGTGGACTAACACTGCTCAAAGCATTCACTCCTATTCTCATGATTTCTCCAATAAACTGCTTTGGAGCTAGAACAGACTCTAGGGGAGCTTGCAGCTCAGCTTGAATTTTATAAGACTCTTAGATTCCAACAAAAAATGTAATAATTTGAGAATTCAAAAGGCCCGTACTGCAGGCATTGAAGAGTTCATCTGGGGGTCAATCACAAAACCCTTTCTTGTGGCATAATTTATACCTCAACATTTGGCAGTTTTTAAAGTCCTGTGTCAATGTACATGTGTTGGTAAGAAGTAGTAAATATTTTGCTGACAAGTTCTTTGAATGATGGATCTGTGGCAGCATTTAAAGGCAGACAACCTGGGGGTTTCTTTTATCCAGGTGCTGCCAAATCCAAAAAGCTGTCAGGGTACAAAGCCAAAATCACCCACTAGTTATACCATTAATTGTGTACTGTTCATGTGCCTCAGAGTTTTTGCACCTGGGATCTGTTGATATATACCAGTGGGGGAGGGCAGGGGAAAGGGATACAATTGGGAGGGAGAAGGAAAGAAGACAGGCTGCTTGCTCTCAGGTGACTGCCCTGGAGCACTGAGCAGTCCCTGGTCCCTGGTGGGGCTGCCAGCACCTGCTTCCCTCCTGGCTGCCTCTGCTGTAATGCTGCATGGACTTGATGGGGCAGAAGGCAGGGGGGGAATGGTGGTCCCACTAAGCTTTCTCTACTAAGGCCCTGTGTCTACCTTCTTCGATTAGTCCCCAGGAGCAATTCCCTGTTTTTCAGAGAAGCCTTTGAATTAATGATCTGATGCCTTTTCAACAAAGGAATATTGATATGTTAGCGTGTGGACAGCAGGGGGTACTGGATTAGATCATTTTCACATTGGTGTTTGTGCCAGTTTGACATTTGTTTGGAAGGCTTAGCCTTTTAAGACCATAGGTTTCATGCATAATTTAAGGGGAATAAATCTTTGAGAAAGATTTCTTTTGGTTCTGTAATCTTCAGTGCTACAGAGAAATAAATGAAAGTCTCCCCCACAGTTTTCTTATGATCAGGAATTCCAGGTAGGCTACCAGATGAAGCGCCCGTGGAGGTGTAAAATAGTTCTTTCTGTAAGTGTGCTGGCCACTTGTAGCTGTTGCAGAGAAAGCAGGAAAGTGGACAACTTGGTCCCTGCTTCAAGGTTACCATCTAGAAGCCGAGAGTGGCCAGGTGACCTGACTGAGCAGGATCCAAGTCCCACAGAGAAATGCTGTGGATTAGCAGGTCCAGGTAGGTCAGCTGCCACTGCTATCAGAGCACAGTGGGTATTCCTGATAACAAAATAATCTTCCTTCTTCCATCCTGCCACCATCTTGCATCTTGGTGATCTCAGTGACAAATATTAGGATGGTCTAACTTTCAGAGTTATGTCAATTGCCACAGTAAGGGCAGATATCTTTTCATTCTTAAATCTTACATTAAATGAAATTGTTCTTCTATGGAGAGGTGATTATCATTGAGCTAAGTGCTCCTGGTAGATAGTAGGCACTTAGTAAATGATTTTTGCATGGTTTGCTGTGAACTTGCAACTCGGACTGAGTACTGTTCTTGGATGAAACCTTCCTCTCATCTGCAAAGATTATACAGCTTCTATCTGCTGGTGCATTTCTGTATTGAGTTCCTAACATAAATATATAAAGAAAAAAGCCACTTGGATCTCAAAATTATATATTCTCTGCGAGAAGTTATTCTCCAAGTGAAGCTGCCAACTGAAGAATGTGCAATGAAACTAGCAAGAGCAGTATGTTGCTGGTTACCTTGTCCTTCTCACACCGTCTTTTGATTTCTCTCTTAGGTTTATTTTCTTGAAAAGGCTCCAGGCCTCGGCTTGGAAAATCCAACCGCCAAAATTGAGCCCAGCAGCTGGAGCGGCAGTGAGAGCCCTGCCGAAAACATGGAAAGGATGAGTGACTCTGCAGATAAGCCAATTGACAACGATGCTGAAGGGGTCTGGAGTCCTGACATTGAGCAGAGCTTTCAGGAAGCCTTGGCTATCTATCCACCGTGTGGAAGGAGGAAAATCATCTTATCAGACGAAGGCAAGATGTATGGTAAGTGGTCTGGAATGCTCCTTTGAAACACTGCAACCTGCTTTTGTAGTAAAGGGTCACTGTAGCTAGCCTTCTGCTTAGATCTGTTCATTGTATTGTGTTGAATGATCTTTGTAGAATTTTAGTTGGCCATACAAGTGACTAAGTCTCAACTAAACAGGAGAATCAATAAAGGATCATTGAAATATCGTTCCCTTAGGGTTTCTTCTTCTTCTTGCAAGCTCAGTGGCATTATATCAAAGGCTCTCGAGGTCTAGGCGGAAACATAGACAGTTGCAATGGCATTTGCAAATGCCATTGTGGGGACTGGTTCTTCAGAGTGCACGCCCACTCGAAAGGAGGCATGGCTCCTTAGCTCCAGATAACTGAAATGGGGGTCTGGTGCTGCCAAATCCCTTATTTATTTTTATTTTTTATTTTTTTCAGGAAGAGCTAGCAATCTAGATGTTAGTATAGGAAATCTCATTTTTAAAAGTCAGTGCTTTTTCCTTTTTTTAGTATGACCCTGTATAGGCTAGGTAGAACATATATATGGCTTAATCAGACCCTTAAACCACCAGTTTACTGCTTTGTTGACAAATCGCAGTTGAATGGCAGTCAAGGCATTAACTCCTCCTCCCAGGCTTTTCTCACCCACCTGCCCTTCTGAGGTGGAGGTGCCAGGCACAGTGTTCTGAGGGAACTCCATGAGTGTCTAGGAGGGCAAGACGGGTTGACCAGATGGCTTGGGATGCTGAAGTCTGGAGTTTGTGTACTAGGTTTGGGCATTTCCCATTTCTTCCACTAAGGCTTCTATCTGCAGACCTGTACTTTTTGGCTGCTTACCTTTTGGGAAGCAGATGGCAGGTGGTTGCTTGTACATTCTGCTTGTCTAATAGGTACATTGAGTTGCCAGAGTGTGCACAATAGCTGAGTGTAAAGAGATGCAAACAAATAACCTAAACTCAAAGAGAACCGGCTTAGCAACCTACTTGAGGTTGTTATCACAAGTGTGGTTTATTTCTAACTAATTTGAAAGCTTGTTTATAATAGGATGTTGTACCTTTAATACTGTGTCTCCTCTATCAGGAGCCGTAGGAGGCTGGAGCTCAAACTAGCACACACTACTAAAGAAAAAGCAGATGGTGGTGCAGCTGCCACCAGCTGTGCCCTAGCCCCCCCTCCCCCTCTCCAACTTGGATGATGTAATGGAAACAAGGAAAATTTCGCTTTCTGCAGTACTGGAGTCTCTAAGCCTGTCTGTGTCACACACATGGGGGAGAGAGAGAACCTAAATGTTCAGCATGTGTTTCATGCTCTCATGTGATCCACTGTAGCCAGAGAAGTTTCTCTGGGTCGGCTGAAATGGTCAGGGTGAAACGTCTCAGCTGCTGTGGGTGGAAACTTTTCAGGCCTTTAATTTTCTCTGTGTTTGTATCTTTCCTGGGCTGCTCGTCCTCAGCCTGTATTTGCTTTCAGGGTCTTGTCTTTATGCCTAAAAATGTAATGTCCCCATTTTAAAGGCAGAGAAAAGCACTTTAATCTTCAAGCCTTCTTTGAAACTGATTTTGTTAAGAGTAGTGAGGGTGGCTTCAGGCCACTTTACCTTGTACAGCTCCCATTTGCTTACCCAGAAATTGTTGTGACCAAAAATACTGGCCTAGGAGTGGAAACCCTGGTGCTGAGCAACTCTGTCCCTTTATTTCTCACAGGGCATACTGGGAAACGTACTGTCCCTTTAGGTTGCAGGGCTGAGAACATAATTCAAAACAGAAGTTAATCTTTTCAACTTCAGTTTTATTTTCTCTGTTGAGTGTACTTTTTAGGTAGCAGCCATGGTAGATATAGCCAGTTTGCTGATAACTTCTATCATTAATATAATTTTTTGTTTGTGAAAACAACTGTGTAAGAGCTCTTTTTGGTAACTGGATGTCAGAGGCAGCTGGCTAAGAAACAGCTGTGAGAAGGTTTGGATTTGACTCATCTACCGGCAGTGAATTGAGACAATCCCACCTTCAGTCTGTGTCTCAGTTTTTCCCCCTGTAAAAAAAGAGGGTGAAGTACCTGATGTCCATGGGTCCTTGGGACGTTTCCATTTTATGAGACGTGATTTTGTGACACACACCTCAGTACGAGTGATCAGCTTACAAACGTGGTGGCACTGGTTGTCAGAGCACGTCCTTGATACCCATGGTCATCAGATTCCGAGAGCTCCTTAGAGTACGTGCTCTTGAGGGATAGTTCCTTTTGTCCCTTCAATTGGCCTGCCATTTACTGGCTGTGTCAGTGACCAACACGATTTAGAAATGGGGCCATCTTTTTGAGCAAGCGACATTAGGAATTACAGCTGCAGGGTCGTGTGTCCTGATGTGTGGGTGCAGGAGATGCGTTTGCTGCAGTGGCCCTAAAGCCACTGGACTCCAGACAGCTGCCAGGGAGCGAAAACACCCCCCTGAACTTACTCCCCACACAGAGCTTTGCTTCTCCTACTACTTTGGAAGGAAATATGGTAGTTAGCTGGGCCGTGGAGAGTGGAGACTGGACCCCTTAAGAAGAACTGCCTCAGGTGCCCTGGAGCTGCCTGTGACCTGCTTGTGACTTTGAGGATGAGAAAAGGTTGAGTTGGGAGCCTCCACAATGAGGCCCCAGCCACTTGGGGATGGAGTCATGTGAGCACCGTGGGCCAGAGCTACTGTTCCTTGGCGTGCAGCCTGTTCCCCATCGTACCGTAAGTGAATCAGGACACAAACCAGACCGGGAGTCGAGGTTTCTTAAGGTCCAGAGTGCATACTTTCTCTTTTAAGCATTTTGAAAATGAAAACATTGAAAGCATTTTGGATTCCATGGAGTAAAATCAAAATAATTTAATGGCTTTTAGTGAAATACCAAGTGTTTTTGACTTGAGGGGGTTATTTTGATATTTCTGAGCATTTGTAGAGCACATTGTGATGTCACTAATCCTGAGCTATGGGAGAAGCAAGGTCAAGTGCAGCACTGATTTATTTTGGTAATGAAATTTCCTCTGTGGTTGGCAGTAGGGCAAATGCAATCTTATATTGGGTAAAAAGAGAAAGCTTTCTTTATGATGAGGTTTGGGCCATCAGAAGAGATGGCTTACACCCCTGGTTCTGTAGGGAAACAGACTTTTATGGTCGGTCTCCATGTGGACGGATTACTTCTGTCTTGGGCACTGTATGTGTAGACAGTTGTTCTTAGGGGTAATTAGAAGGAGGATGAGACCTCTTTAATTTTGTTCCTAAGAGCTTGCATAGTCATTCTCTTTCGCTGTGTTTTCCTTTCCTTTTCTTTCTTTCTTTTAAAAGAATTATTGAATGTATTGGGGTGATGCTGATTAATAAAATTATATAGGTTTCAATGATATAATTCTATAATATAACATCTGTGTATATATATTGTGTTGTGTATTCACCACCCAAAGTCAAGTCTCCTTCTGTTACCATTTATTCCCCCTTTACCCTCCTTTACCTCCTCCTACTCCCCTTTCCCTTTGGTAATCTCCATACTGTTGTCTGCGTCTGTGAGGTGTTTTTCCCCCATAATCCTTTTACCTTTTTAACCCAGCCCTCCTGCTCCTCTCCCCTCTAAAAATTGCCAGTCTTTTCTCTGTATCTATGAATCTGTTTTTCTGTGTTTCTATTTTATTTTTTTGTTTTGTTTTATTAGATTCCACATGCAAATAAAATCATGTTGTATTTGTCCTTCTCTGACTGGCTTATTTCACTTAATGTAATATTCTTGGTTCATGCATGCTGTCACAAAAGGTAAAATTTTATTCTTTTTAATGGCTGAGTAGTATTCCATTATGTAAACATGCCACAAATTTTTTGTCCACTCATCGACTGATGGGCACTTGGGCTGCTTTCACATCTTGACTATTATAAATAATGCTGCAATGAACATAGGAGAATTTATATTCTTTCAAATTAGTGTTTTGAGTTTCATCAGATATATTACCAGAAGTAGAATTGCTAGATTATAAGACAGTTCCATTTTTAATTTTTTGAGGTATATCCCCACCGCTTTCAACAGTGGCTGCACCAGTCTGCATTCCCACCAACAGTTCACTGGAACTAAGGTTCCCTTTTCTCCACATCCTCTCCCTCATTTGTTGTTTGGTGATTTATTGATCATAACCATTCTGACAGGTGTGAGGTGATATCTCATTGTGTTTTTAACTTGCATTTCTCTGATGATTAGTGACATTGAGCATCTTTATCTTTTTATGTGTCTATGGGCCATCTCTATGTTCTCTTTGGAGAAGTATCTCTTCAGGTCCTTTGCCCATTTTTAAATTGGATCATTTATTGTTTTGGTGTTGATCTGTAGATTTCCTTTTCCTATTTTACACAGCTGTGTACCTTTCTTTCTAGTAGAAAGTTGTGGAGGAGATAGCAGGAGCATAAGATGGGAGAGAAGTTCTTGATCAGCAATTGTCTGGAATTGCATTGCACAGGAGCAGACCTTAGTTTAAAGCAAGACAGAACAAAACAACGGACCATGAGAATGCCTAGATGTGTGTCTGTGGTAACTGAAAACCCTAGTCTGGTGATGTAGTTATATATCTCCCATAATCAGGCCAGGGTAGGGACAGGAGCTGATATTCAGTGACTGCTTCCTTTACAGACAAAAAAACATAACACTTCAAGTCCTGCTTGGACTTTGACATTGATATGAATCCCAGCCCATCCATTTGTTGATATCAGACTTTGGGCAAGCTGCTTTTCTTTTGTGTGGCTCCATTTTCTCAATTGCAATAGGGATTTAAATAGATCCTATTCCAGTGGATTATTATAAGAATTAAAACTAATTGTGATCTAGGATCTTCACTACCATGTTTGAACAATGTCTGGTGCACACTGAAAGGCATAAGAGGGTTTGTGAACTGAAAACAAGTGTTCTCTGCCATGTGTTGCATTACACATAATTTCTGTCTAATGCTCCCAGCACCGTTTCGAGGTGGGTATTATGATCCCCACCTTGTAGGTGAGTAAGCTGAGGTTAAGAGGGGTAAAATGGCTTGCACATGAGCAGTATAAATGGCAGAGCTAGAAAGTTGCAAATCCAGGTCTTTCTGACTCCAAAACCTGGGCTCTTTCCACTGGGTTTTCATTCCTTCCTTGGTGGTGCTCATTATATATTAATTCAGCAGGTAAGTACTAAGCGCCGCCTGTATGTCAGCCCTGCACTAAGGGTTGTCAAGGACACAACCCTTAGATAGACACAGCCCCTGCCCTCATGGAGCCACCTCAAGTTCATTTGCAGGAAACACTGACCTGAGGTCAAGGCTGTGTGCCAGAGCTTTCTGGGAAGTCTGAGGGCCCTTTGAAGATGGTCACCTTCTACTTAGCCTTTTGCAGCCTGTTCTTGGCCACAGATGTCCAGGGCACCTGGCCCAGTTGCTGGCAGGAAGAAAGCTTCTCAAGTAACACAGCGGGAGGATCCTAGATCACAAGGCTGTCCTTGGTGGTGGCCAGAAAGATGTCTGGAAGATTCTGGTGCCCTAGGATCCTACAGGCAGCCTGGGAAGAACAATGGTTGGACAATGCCTTTCTCCTTTTTTCTGAGCAGATGTCCTCAGGTCCTTGCTTTGCACAGGTCCAGGGATGACCTCTTTCTTGCAGGGATGCCAGGCCTACTGGTTAGCCCTAGAGAGCTGAGTTGTGAGGTCTAGAGAAGGTGAGGAGGAAGGACCTCTGGGCTAGCCTTCCCCGATTGCTGCCCTGAGACCTGCCAGCCAGGGAAACAAAGGACTTGGGGTTGCCCCTTTGCTTACCTCATTCAAACACAAGACAGGAGAGGGAAGGGGGCCATTTTAGTGAAGTGGTGGCAGAACAGAGAAGGAACAGCAGAATGTGTGCCCACAAACAGACTGAGTGTGCGTGCACTAATCAGTGTGGGCAAAGAAACTGAAATCTGATCTGGAGAATTGGTCAAGGAAATGCAGGAGTGTCCCTCTGTAAGACAGGGGACTTGCACAACATCTGTCTGAGGACCAGGAAGGTGGTCTGTGTCTGTGGAGGCCCTAGAGGCCCTTATGGGGAAATATCTATTCATACAGTCCGAGGGGGAAGTGCCCCTTGGGGCCGGAGCTGAAGTGTTCCTTCCATCTCTCCATCTGAACATCATGCGGTAGCATTGATTTCCTCTAGTACTCTGACCTGTGTTTTAGGGCAGTATTTCAAGTGAATTGACCAGAAATAGGGAGGACAAAGACCCCCAGAGCAGGCTGGAAGCTCCATGTGACAGGGACCCCATTCTGCTGTCTTGTGGGAGGTAGGAAGTGTCAGTAATTTTTTCTTAAATATATGAATACATGAATTGTTGGTTAAAACAAAAGAAGGCAATTAAGCCTCTAGGCCCCAGGGCCTCTGCTATTGCAGGAACTGGCTGGGAGGAAAGGAAGATAAAGAGAGAAAAAGAGAAAGATGTTAGTATATTTAATGGTCTTTCCAGATGCAAAAGAAGAAAGCCTGGTTTTTGCTGTGTGCTCGAAAATATTGTGTCAAGAGGTAGGGGCAGTTTTTGCCCAAATTGGCACATTGGTAGAATAAGGGTTAATTCTGGAATCCTAAGCACAGATGAGTAATGAGGGATTTAGAAATAGTTTGGTTCCTGTGAGAATAGCAAAGCCAGCGTCATCAGCATTTTGATTGGGAAGTTGAATGTGTGAGGGCCATGCAGAGATTTGTACACAAGGTGTGAGTCCTTGTTCAGTCTGGGTTAAAAAAAAAATAAAAAGCTAATTAGGATGGCTCAAGAACTGGTCATATGGAGAAAGAGGAACGTATGTTAAATTATTACCAAGTTATGCTTTCCAACAGCTTTGCTGTGGCAGTGGATGAGCCCTGGGATTGAAAAAGACATAAATTCATCAATTATTCATTGAGGGCCTGCACTGTACTTTGATGTGGGGACAACTGATAAAAAACAATGATAATAACTGCCCTGTTTGACCAGTTATATACGCTAGTCATTTTCTCTTTGCTTTAGAATGTATTATCTGTTTATTTCTCATAACAACCCCATGGTACAGGTACTGTGATTATCCCCATTTTACAGCTGAGGAAGTCGAGGCCCTCAAAGGTCAAGTTACTTGCTCAAGGTTACATTATAAATCAGTGGTGGAGCTGACATTTGAAACCAAGCCAGTCAATACACGAACTGCAGCACTGACATTTATGGAAGTACACAGTACATTCTGTTCTAGAGATAGACACACCTCAGGGTAGGCAACGCAAATGAGATTGTGTATGATTGGGTCATGCACATGACTGCATTTAAGATGCAAGAGAGTGGAAGAAAGTCTGACAGATAGATAGACTTATCTGAGCTAACTTTGAGTAACAGGAAAAGGCCACTAAGTTTTTGTTTTTATTTTTTGTCTTTTCTTTTTTAAACCTACTTTGGATATAGACCTATTTGAGAATGTATAGAAAGTTGTGGATCTTTTCTGCAGAACAGTGCATATTTGTGTATAGTTACAGGATTGTTGCATAAAATTTCAGGTGATTTCTGGGAGCCCAGATTCAGACTTGCTACTGTGGGGAGAGAGAGAGGGGAAAGGCATTCAAGCCTAAGGTACAGAGTTCAAAAGGGCATAGCTCTGGTGCTCTCAGAAATAAGGGTGTGTCCTGGAGGGTAGACACACCTGGAAGTGTGGGCTGCTACTGCATCCTGGAGGGCCTTGAATGCCTTCCCGTGGTGTCCGGTGCTCATTCTGAGGACAAAGGAAGCCATTACATTCTGTTTTAGGAGACAGCCATGACTCAGTGTTTGACAAAGCCAGCTCTGAAGGCGTGAAGACAAGTTGGATGGCTGTTGCAATAGTCCATTGGGAAAGGATGAGACCTAAACCAAGGTGCTGGCTGTGTTGGTGGGGGAGTTTCAGAGGTGCAACCGACTGGGCTGGCTGACTAAAGATAATTTGTGAAAGAGAAGGAGGAGCTGGCGATGATTTCAGGGTTCTGCTCCTGGGTAGTAGGGAGGATGGTGGGACTATCAAATGAAATGGGGAGTGGAGACAGGAGAAGCAGGTTTGTAGAGAGGACAGGAATGGGGAGTTGAGTTTTGCCATGTGTTCAGGTACTACTGGATTGCTGTGCAGATGAAGGTTACCTGTTGACATTGCAGGGGTAGTTTGGGGCTCACCTTCAGAGAGGTGGTCCCTGAAGCTATGAGAGTGGGTGACAATGACCTGCGAAGTACAGACTCACAATGTGCTGTGATAAAACTGGCATAGATTTTCAATGGCATATCGGTAGTAGTGGGGAAAGGAAAGAGATTGCCTTTTTAAGAAGAAGGAAGATGGCATCAGTGGCTCCCAAGTGTCACTATCATCAGCAGAAGCTTTTGAGAAACTTAAAAAAGAGAAAACAAAACGGACACGAACCAGTGGAATCAGAATCTCTGGGAGTGTGTGTGGTCTGGAAACTTGTATTTCTGAAAGCTCCGTAGGTAGTTAGGGTGATCAGCCCGCCGTGAGAGCCATTGAGTTAGGCTACAGCCTGAGTCCAGGAGGACAGGACCACACTTTTAGATTGGTAAAAGAAACAGATGAGGAGAGCATGAGACCAGCATTTGAAGCAGTCTTTACAGGGTTGAGTGCAGGAGATGAACTGTATCATTGAGTGTATGCCCCTCTGTACCGAGAGGGAACATTACTCTGGCCCTCTCTGTGGATAGATTTGGCCGTTCAGGGAAGGAGCCATGAGATGGTATATTGAAGGGCCTAAAAAGTTAAAGGAAGACTTACTTTTTTACAAAATTTTATTTATTTTATTTTTAGAGAAAAGGGAAGGGGTGGAAATAGAGAAACATCAACGCGTGGTTGCCTCCTGCACGCACTCCCAACCCAGGCATGTGCCCTGTCTGGGAATTGAACTAGTGACCCTTTGGTTCTCAGGCCCATGCTCAATCCACTGAGCTACACCAGCCAGGGCGGAAGACTTACTTTAGAACAGGGGAGAGACTTGGTCATTTGGTTAGTAGGGGAGAAAAATTTATAAATTGAGGATGTATTTGATGGAAGAAAACCTAGGAGAAACTTCAAGGGGAGAGAGGCTTTTTTTTACTCTGATGCATGATCAGATGGGTGGAGGGTCCAGGGAGGGCCTAATGATGGGCTTTTGAAACATAGAGCAAGCTTAGTAGAGATACTGTGGGGGAATGGGATGTGGATGGAAGGAATGAGTAAAAGAATTGCTGAGCAGTGCACTGATCTTATTCACATTTCCCCAGTTCTACTTGTACTTGTGTGTGTATGTGTGTGTGTTTTAAGTTCTATATAATGGTGTCACCTGTGTAGGTTCAGGTGTCCACCACCACAGTGAAGACATGCAACAGTCCCAGTACCTCAAGGATCCCTGGGGTTCTCTCTTCATAACCATACTGAGCTCTGTTCTGTTCTCTCCTCCCTACAACCCACCTTATCCTTAACTTCTGCAAACCATTAATTGGTCTTCTATTTCTAAAATGTTATCATTTCAAACATGTTATATAATAGCATTATACAGTATATAACCTTTTGGGTATTGGCTTTTTCCCTTTCCATTTAGCATAATTCCCTGGAGATGTATCCACTTTGCTGTGTGTATCAATAGTTTCTTCCTTTTCATTGTTGGGTGGTATAGTCCATGGTATATATGTGCTGCAGCATGTTTTTTGTTTGTTTGTTTTTGTTTTTTTTTAACAATTTTATGTATTTACTTTTTTTTAGAGGGGAAGGGAGAGAGAGGGAGAGAAACCTAACGTATGAGAGATACATGGTTGCCTCTCGCACTCCCCCAATTGGCGACCTGGCCTACAACCCAGGCGCATGCCCTGATTGTGAATCGAACCAGAAACCATTTGGTTCGCAGGCCGGCACTCAGTCCACGGAGCCACACCAGCCAGGGCTGTAGCGTGTTTTAACTATTCACCTGTTCAAGGGTATCTGGGCTGATTCTATGTTTTTGGTGATTAAAAATAAAGCTTCTATGACCATTTATTTACAGGCTTTTTGTTCACATAAGTTTTCATTTCTGTGGGATAAATGTCTAGGAGTGTAATTACTGGGTCATATCATAGTTCTGTCCTTAGGTTTTCACTAAATGCTCATCTGTTTTCCAGAGCAGCTGCACCATTTTATATTCTCACCTGCAATCTAGATTCTCTGCACCCTCACCAGCATTTACTATTGTCACTGTGGCTTATCTTAGCTGTTTTCGCCATTCTGATAGGTGTGTGGTGATATCTCATGTGGTTTTCACTTGCATTTTCCTAATAACTAATGATGTTGAACATCTTTTCATGTGCTTATTTGCCATCTGTATATTCCCGTCAGTGAAAATGCCTGTGTCTTTTGTCTCATTTTCTAATTGGATTATTTATACTTTTCCTGTTGCGCTTTGGGAGTTCTTTATTCTGGATACACGTCCTTGCCCACATACATGGTTCGCAGCTGTTTTTCCCTGTCTCTCACTTACCTTTTCGTCTTCACATGGACTTCTGCAGAGTAAAAGTTTTAATGTTGTTGATGTCCAACTTTTTAATTTTCCCTTTTGTGGATTGTAACTTTTGGTGTCAAGTTTAAGAATTCTTTGCCGAGTCCTAGATTCTGAAGTTTTTCTCCTGTGTTTGGTTCTAAAAGGTCTATAGTTTGTTTGTTTGTTTGTTTTAACATTTGAGTATATGATCCATTTGGGATTAGCTTTTATGTAAGGTGGAGAGTGTTACTCTTGGGAGAGTCCGTTGGCATGATTATATTATATACATATGATTAGGGTTCATTCGTATTTTGACAATTGTCAAGGCTTGGGATCCACTCAAGTGCTAGTGAGCATGTCGCTGCTCCAGTGTAGGTGCGGAAAGGGACAAGGTGGAGCTGGAGGGGCTGATACGTCGTGACGTGTGGAACTCAGAGGCTCTGCTACGCTAGAAACCGTACCGGGACAGGAGGCTCTGGTCATGCATGGGAGAGGCAGCAGCTGAGATGAGAGGTGGAGAGGTTTCAGGTGATGAGTTTCGAGGCGTAGCCTCAAATGTGGACGGCTGATATGAATGTGGGCATTGGGCACAGGAGGCTAGGCAAGAAAGCACCGTGAGGCTCATCAGCACCGGATTGGTTAATCACTGGCATTAAAGTTCACAGTAGTGAAGTGTGCATTTGTAAATACGTGTACCAAAGTAAACAGGTGTTGGGGAAACTTCTGTGTGGAGGATGTGGCCCTGGCCCCATGGATGTGAATGGAAAGAGCTTGGTATAAGTGAGTGGTATGGACCTTGTGAAAAGCAGGTGGCAGATTGGTGGAACAGAAGGAACACCGGGTTCCAAGAAAATTCCAACATTCCATACCTCCCTTCTCCCAAATTCTTTGGCTGGTCCCAACCTACTATACCTATTTGCGGAGTACCTTTGGGCAGCCATATAGCTCTTTGTGTGTCGTCACCATCATCTGTGGAACGGAGTGAGGATTTCAACATGTTTCTCCCTACCTCTCAACAATGTTGAGAGAAAATACAATTAGGTATGAGAAAGCGCTTTGAACTGAATTCTAAAAAGAATGCCTTTGTGAGGTTAAGCCCTTTCAGGGCAGCCTGTTGGGAAGGTAGGAGAGAGACCATTTGGGAGCTGTCACACAGGATTAAGCTTCCTTGGCCTTGGTAGAAGAGGATTTGGTTAAAGCAGGGATTGAATTGAGCTCCACCCCACAGCCTTTGAGGGTTTCTGCCAAAGAAGGGTTTGGAGAGCAGAGATCCAGGGAGGGCTTGCCTGGATCAGAGTCACCGATGATGATGGAGGGGACCTGCTGCCTGGCTGAGTTGGCTCTCCCTGGCACCTAAGGGGAAGGGGCAGTGGACAGACTTTCTTGTCAGTAGCAGCGCTGCCCCGGGTCCCCAGATTGGCTCTGCTCCTCCCCCACGGACTTCCATGGCTCTCGATCTTCAGTTCCTTGTTCCCCTGTAGCTGTGGCCTGCATTTCACTTGAAAGCATGTCTCTAATTTCTTATCATTGTTATTTGTGTCCCATTGCATTGATAGTAAGTGCTTAAAGTGGTCATTTTAATAATAACTATCATAATTATTATTATTATGATAGTGTTCTGTTGACCTCTGTAGTAAAGGTGATATCTTAGGGAACCTTCAACTTGGTAAATTTAAGTATAGATTTATTCTGTAGTTAGGATCAAAAAAATCTGAAGGAATTTACAACATAGCAATAGGGGTTGCTGCAGGCATTATAGGCAACTCATTCCTTTTCTATTATATGTTTCTTTATTAATAGAGGTTTTTATAGTGAACATATGTTACTTTTGGAATTGGAGGGGAAAATAAATATATTTAAGTTTTTTTTTTTCTCCCTCTGATTCTGAGTAAGGAGTACTCATTAAAGAACAATGTGGAAAATAGTGAGAATTAGAAGCAAACCATACTGCCCGGGTTCACTTTGGTATGTTCACCTGAGGTTCGTGGGCAACGGGAACCTGCTGCAAGGTTGCAGCGGGCAGGAGGGTGGTGTTGGGAGAGGAGGCCATGCCGGCGAGCTCTCCCTTTCATGTATGGGTCTCCGGGGCAGCGATCTTCAGGGACAGATGGTCAGAGACTGATGGGGCTGGGAAGCAGGACAGGGTGTTCTTATTATAGGTTTTAGGACACTGGTCGGGCAGTTCAACAGGTGCCCTGGTCAGTTGGATCTGTCCGTCAGCTATCCGGACTAACAGTGGCATTGTTCTGACATTCATGTGTTCGGGTAAAAGAGGGATGGGAGAGGGAGAGGAAAGTGTTCAGATCTATTCTCTCAGGGTCCACATGCTGACAGCGAAGTGCCGCACCAGAGTGAACAGGAACAAGCATGCCGCATCTCTGCGGAGCCAGTAGCTGCTGTGTAACTTACAGTTGAGAGCTGACATGCTTTTCTCCTGGAGGGCTGGGGGCCTCTCTTTTAAAAATGTTGGTAGGCTTTTTTTGTTCCATGTTACTCTCTGTAACAGATTTCTGGCAAGCAAGATTCCCAGCATTGACTTTGGGCAGAGGGTGGGTGGCTTTCAGTGTATGAAAATACTCTGGAGATATTATGGTGTGCTACAAATTCTCGTTTGATTATAATTATTTGGTTTAATCATGGGTATGTTTCATTTGCTTGATATTTACCAGCTATGTACACTGCAGATTATTTGGTTGGCCCACCTTCTCCTCTCTCAAATGCTTCACATCAAATTATTTCTTCAAAGCCCATATGGATATTATTTCTTTCAAGCCTCTTTCTGTATCCATCTACTCCCTTCTTCTTACTTAGCCCTTTAGAACACATTCTGAAAGGTGTGACAATGAAACCTGCTGCCTAGGACATTCAGTTTATTAAGAATTTTTTAAAATAGAATTACAGCCTTTCTTCACAGCCAGTTAAATTGGTCATTAGCTGGAAATTTCCATAGACATTATTCCTTTTGTAAAGGTCAGGGGAACTTTTAGGCTACCTTAAAAGAGAATGCTCTGGGGGAAATGTAATTGATCACCCCAAAGCTTTGCAGCATCCGGGGTAATAGTTAACATATGTTAATAAGCTGAGTTTTTTTTCTTTTCCAGCCATTTACAAAGGTCCTAATTACTCACTCGGTGCCTGCCCTCTTCACTGGGTCTGCCTCTGTGCTCTGTGACTCCTTGGTATTGTGTTGAGACAGGCTTTGGCAACTGTCTCTTAGATGAATGGTTCTATTACAAACACAGTAGCTTCCGTGACAGCTTAGAAGAGATTGTTGTTTATTACTGCTTTTATTGAGAGAGCTTTGGTGCACGTTAATGTCCTGATAAAGACATTTTTACCTATAAAGTAGCCACAGCCTTAAACATATTTGATTGTGAAGAAGGTATTGGGGCTGATGACATACCATATGTGAGGTATCGGATTGCATGTTTATTCAACTGTTACTGCAATCTCTGTACTTGGAGGTGCCTTTGTATTTGCTGTCTCACAGCAACACACAGAATGCAATGGCGATACGATCCTGATTATGAAAGATGCTATTTGGGTTACTTGGATCGTAAGCCACATGTATTAGGAAGCATTCTCTCAGTTCCCATGTGTCCTGAGACAACAACCACGAACAGTTGTTAGGTGAAGGGAAGTGCCAGGTGGGGTGACGACATGTATTGGGATAAGGGCCTTTTGAGGTGGCCAAATCTTTGTAAGGCCTAGACTGACCAGGGCAGCTCTGTGACAGGGATTCAAAATGATAGTAATAAAAAATATTTGCCCAGTGCTTACAGTGTGCCAGGTACTTACTGTTCTAAACACTTGCTGTCAAGTCATTTAAGGCCTCATTCCAAATTTTATAAATAACTACTATTATTCCCATATCACAGATGAGGAAACCAGAGTCCAGCAAGGTTAAGTACATTGTCCAAGATCACACAACTAGCAATTTCTGGAGCCAGGATGTGAATCCTTGTCATTTTGGCTCCAGTGCTTGAGCTCTTACCCGCTACCTTCCGTTGACTCCGGGTTGCGACCCAACTACAAGCTGAGGTTGTCAGGACTCAGTGTCCCTATGTTGCTGCCTAGCTGGCACACAAGAGAGTTTTGGTTCTAAGAAAACAGTGAAAAGGAAAATGGGCTTCCTTGGTGTCTGGGCTACTCTTAATTTTTTCTTCTGCCTGGCAAACTCGTACTCGTCCTTCAAGACCCTGGAAAAAATACCTGCTCCTCTCTGAAGACCTAGTTAACTGCCCTCTGTTTTGTGTTTCTACCACACATTATTCACCATCTGTCAAAGCACTTCTCAGACTCCTTTGAGTCTATGTCTTGGTCCCCTTCAAGGGCAGTGCTGTGACTTTGGCATGTCTGTAGCTCTGGTCCCTGACATAGTACCTGTCATACATTAGGCCCTCAAAAAAAAAAAAAAAAAGTTTGAATTAGTGGAAGTTTCTAGGAAGAACAATTCCACCTTTTATCTCTAGAAGATGTTCTTGCCCATAGTCTTATCACTGTTATCGCACTGTTATAGTAATGAAAAGAGGGCAACAATTATAATTTCATAGGTAAGAAACTGTGGCACAGAGTTCAGCAAGTTTTCCGTTAGGACATTTTATTTTGAGGAACTTCCTGGTGAAGCAGAACTTAGGAGAGAACCAACCGCACCAACTCCCGTGTTTACACTTTTCTGTTACAGCTGTACTGCCCATGTGCCTAAGGTGTGAACAAAGCCAGTTTATTTTAGTTTGTATTTTTATGTCCATAGAACAATGATTCTGCCCCAAAGGGGACATACAGTGGCTATGAAGGATTGCTGGTGGGAGTGGCAGAGGGATTGAGCAAAAAATTAAGAAAAAAAAAGAGAAAGAACTAAAAAACAAATAAAAATAATTTTTTTTAATACTCCCTTCCCACCACTGCCCCCAAAAGATTGCTGAGCTCAGTGGCTATGAAAGATTGCTGAGTTCTTTTGGTTATGGTGGTGACTTGAACATACCTTCCTCCCACCCTGATTTGATAAGCTTATTCGAGATGTCTCCCAATGTGTGCACATTACTTGTTTCGGGCTGGGTTTAGTTTTAGCTGTCTGAACATCTGATTACCCACCACTGGTTATTCTAAGATGACAGCGTTGGTCCTGAATGATTCACTTAAAGTGGAACAATGCCCTGAGTATCACTGTGGAGTTCAGAAGGATGTTAACCAGAAGGATGTTAAGTTAGGGCAAGTTACCAGACCTTTATGACCAGGTCACAAAATCTGGTTAGTGTAGATTTAACCTGCCACTAATTTGCTTACTGGCTGATTTATATGGGGGTTTATCAATTAGCCTCTGGTAGTGAGTTCATCATGGTTATTAAGGGCGTGGGGTCAGGAGTGAGGGCTGCCTGGGTTTTAACCCTGGCTCTGCCACTGGGCTGGATGTGTAACCATGGGCAAGTTAATATTCCTGCACCTCCGTTTTCTCATGTGATAAATTGACTTTCAGCAAATGTGTCAAGGCAATTCAAAGGTGGGGGGAGGCATTGTCTTTTCAACACATGGCGCTGAGACTATTAAATATCCACGTGCAAAGAATGAAGTTGAACCCATTTCTCACATCCTGTACCAGAATTAACTAAAAATGGGTTGTGGACGTAAATGTAAGAGCTAGAACTATAAAACTCTGGAAGAAAGGAGTGTCTCTCCAACTTTGGGTTAGGCAAAGTCTGCTTAGATATGACACCAAAAGCATAAGTAATGAAAGTAAAAATAGATAAATTGATACTATATTAAAATTATAAACTCTTTGATCCAAGGATACCATCAAGAGAATAAAAAGACAACCCAGAGAATAGGAGAAGTGTTTTTTCAAATCTTAAAATCTTAAAAAAAATCTTAAAAAAAGACAAAGGACTTATATTTAGTATATATAAAGAATTCTTAGAACCCTGACAGAAAGACAAATAATCCAATCAAGAAGTAGGCGAAAGATCTGAGCAGACTTTGTTTCAAAGAGGATATGTAAGTGGCCATGTAAGCATATGCAAAGGTGCTCAGCACCATTAGGCATCAGGGAAATTCAAACTAAAACCACAGTGAGATACCTACTACTTCATATCTGCTGTGGTATGTTTAAAGACTCAAAAAGATCGATGGTGGTAGGTATTGCCGTGGATGTGGAGAAACAGGAACCCTCATACATGACTGGTGGGAATATGAAATGGCACAGCCACGCTGGGAAACAGCCTAGCAGTTCCTCAGAAGGTTCAGCATGGAATTATCGTCAGACCCAGACATTCTACTCACAGGTATACAACTAAGAGAAGTGAAAACAAATGTCTCTACAAAAACTTGTACACCAGTATTCATGGCAGCATTACTCAATAGCCAAAAAGTAGAAGTACCCCAAATATCCATAAACCGATGATTGTATGAATAAAATTTGGTATACTCATACAATAGATTATATTATCTGACATTAAAAAGGAATGAAGTACTAATACCATATTATAACATAAACAACTTTTGAAAACATTATACTAAGTGAAAGAAGATAGTCACAGGACAACATGTAGTATGATTCCATTGATGTGAAATGCCCAGATAGGCAAGTCTGTAAAGATGGGAAGTAGTTTAGTGTTTACCTACAACTGGCGAGTTTGAGAGAAATTGAGGAGTAACTGATAATGGGTATGGGGTTGGTTTTGTTTGGGGATGATTAATATGTTCTAAACTGGCTGTGGTGATGCTTATACAACTCTGCGAATAAACTAAAATTACTGAATTATACACTTTTGATGAATTATATAGTATATGAATTCTGTCTCAGTAAAGCTGACCTGTATGTGTATATGCTTAGCGTTCCTTCTGGCCCTTTGAAAGTAGTGAATAAATGTTAGCGAGCATTGTGCTAGTAACTGTCCTCCTTCATTTTTGTGGCAGTAAAGATGGAATGGGAGGAGAACACTGAGAAAGCAGGTGAGCATACCAATTAAGCCACACACCAGGTGATAGAGAAGGTGAAAGCCCTGTGACAGTTCTGGGCTAGGAGCCGAGTGCTGATTTAGGAGAACTAATGTAAAGGTTAAGTGAAGTTCCATGGTACAACTGCCTGGCCCCTAAGACTGTGAAGGAAATCTGAGTTTAGTTGTCCTTAAAATGTGGTTGAACTTGGGCCCAGGGAAATCTAGATGCCACTAAACCAGGTGTTTTTCACAAATTAATGTGATAAAGTCAGGGTCTTTGTGTGTAGGAGTCACTAAACCAGATGTGTGTTTTCTTTTTAAATCACAGTAATGATGACATGAAGACCAGCGTTTTCGTTCTGCTGTTATGTATTTTTCCTAGGCACTGTCTGGGTAGACAGAGCGCTCACAGTCAGTCCAAGGCAGATGGTTTTGCTTTTTGCAGCACGTTTTTGGGGGCCTGAATATTTGAACCCCTCAAGCAGAGAAGGCCAGAGCCCAAGTCCTCATACTGTGGGGATGAGTCCCTGCAGAAGCTTTGCATCAGCACCATAGATGTCCCAAGTGGTTCCTCCTTTTGAAGCTGGAATTCATGTGTCACTAGGGGGAACTTCTCTGCTAAGATGCATTAATTTGGTAACATGCCTCACATTATTTTTTCCCTACTATCTACCAGTATAGGGAATTTCCCATTTCAGTGTTAAAGAAAACCAGGTGAGCTGCTTTTCAGATGTTTAGACCACACACTGGCACCCACGATTGTGTGGTACTGAGTGATGGAGCCAGGGTATAGAAACCCCCTATGTCTGTTTGACTGCCAAGACAGTTTACTCTTCATCTTCACCATGAGGGTAAACTACCTCTCAGGGCTCCGCAAGGTAGAGGAGGAAGAGAGTAGAAGGCAGACAAGTGTGTTATAGCACATGTATATTCTCGGAATCAGTAAGAAGTCTAGGAGAGCTGGAGTATGGGTGCTGCGAAGGATGGAGTGGCTTAGTTGCTCAGAAAGGTGGGATGAGGGATTATGTAGTAACGATTGCATTTAAACACTGAAGATCAACTTGTCTATATAAGCAGCACATTCCTGGAAGGCATGGGGGTTGGGGTGGGAGCCCTTGTTTTGGGGACATAGAACTGGTGTTTGAGGAGAATTATTCTGGAGGCCTGATGACCCATGAGGAGGCTGATATCACTGCAGTGCTCATGGCAGGAGAGGTGGAGGGCTTGAACTAAGTCAGAGGTTGTGGGAAAGGTATTTTAGATATTTGGACTGGCTACATTAGAAATCAGAAGGCTCTGTAGGGTTTGATGGCAAGGGAAGAGATAGTTCCATCTGTGTGGACAGCTGTGCTTCTAAAGAGACAAGGTCAGTGTACAGCATGGGAGGGTAGGTTTTAAGGGGTAGCACTGGAGTCATGAGTTTAAGTTGTATGGAGTTTTCAGGGCTTTGGGACTCTCCTTGGGGTGGAGACCAGCAGACACTTGGGTATTCAGCATCCTTGGTTGAAAACAGTTTGGAAGGTAACATCTCAGGGTTTGTAGTTGAGACCTTGGAAGTAGGTGAGGCTGTCCAGGAGACAGAAAAGGCAAAGAGGAAGGCTAAGGGGAGAACCCAGGAGACAACTAAGAGCCAATCTGTCAAGCCCAATTCACACTTATGTGAACATCTTGGTAAGCATCTTGCATGCCACATGAAACCTTACAAATGCCGGAGCCAGGGAGCCTGAATTCCTGCATTTTTACTATACTAAGTATGCTGAAATATTTAAGCTTGTCTCCTGGCCATGTGTTGTTGGAAGCATGGATGCTTTTCTTGTAGGTTAATGGGGTGCTGAATGTCTTGGCATATTCCTCTCTGTGGCTCCCTAGGGTGAGTTAATGGGTCACACCGTGATCCTTAGTTTGGCTCCTTCCTTTTCCTTAAGCCAAATCTGATCTGGGCCTGAAGTGTGATTTCCTTCCTTCCAGGCTCCCCGGGAGTGTTGCTGAGCTCCCTTCAGTAGTTGTAGTTGTAAAGCATCAGCTACCCTGTTAACTGTAGCTCCTACAACTGAGAAATGCACACTCAGTGTGCACTGGATGAAAGTGACAAGCTGCCTGGAGCCCCTGAAAGTCATGTCGGGTACAGGGGATCTTGCGGGACCCAGCCCCCTTCACAGTCTGCTTCAGTTTGCTCTACTGGGGCCAGCCTGAGGGTTGAGAAGACTGGAGAAAACCCAGAGACAGGCACGACTTGTCAGAAGAATCAGGGCCTGCCCTCTCTGTGTCAGATCAAAGACTGACTTTTCAGTCATTTGACACCCTAATGTGAGGCTGTGTCTGAGCCAGGGCTGGGGCTCCTGCTGGCCTGTGCCTGGGAACTGTGGAGAACGTGTGGGCCAGCATGTGCTCTGTGACAAGCACCTCTTCCAGCTGCTCTCTTCCAATTCAGAGCTGGAGGGATCTGCAGAGATCAGCCTGGCCTCCTCAGTTTTCATATTGGAAGCTGCTGCCCACGGATGCCCTTTTCCCAGTTAAGTTCTGGGGCAAGCTGGCCTGGCTTGGTCCCAGCTGCTCCCGCAGGGCCATTTCCTCCTGTCCCACAGATCTCAGGCTCTAGGGTGCAGAGGTCATTCCCAGCTTGCCTTGTGCCTAGGATGACAATATACTTTACTGGTATCCAAAAAAGACACTTTGGAGAATAAAATGGAACAGCAGGTGGTAATAACACCAGGAAAACAGGAATAAACTGGGACCCTCCCAGGCAAACCAGAATATGTGATCTTTCTAGCTGAGTTTTTACTTTGGGCTCAATGTTTACCTCCATCCCAGGTGGTTCTCTCCAACTTCAATTGCCCAGATTCCATGACCCACGATGACTTTGGGGGGCAGGAACTTACATATTTTGGACCTTTGAGAGTTGGTCTGCAGAACGGAGACCTTAGGGATCTTCCATGTTTGTAGGATCAGGAAATTTTGGGATAACCATGGGAAGCATATATATGAAAATCATCTGTTCAGAGTAGATAGTATGGGTATTTCAGAATTTACTTATTTTTATTGTAAGCACTAAATGATTTTTACTAAAATGATTTTTACATGATTTTTACATTTTTGTTCAGTCTTCTCTCATATGTGGCATAAGGTGGCCTGCTGGTAAGGTGCAAAGAATGAGAGAAACATCTTGCTCTGCAAGTCTATGGCCCTGTGTAGAGCTCAGAAACACAGCCACACAGTCTCCTGACCCAGAAGTGGCTGTGGAGGGAGTTCCAGGCTTTGGGCTCCTGATGGGAGTGAGAGGAGAAGAGAAGTAAGCGGCTTGTTTATGCTGTGTGTGTATGGTTTCCACAGCACAGAGGATGGTGGGAGGGAACTCAAGCATCTGAGCTTCTCTGATATCAAGCCAAATTGGGATTTAGGAAAAGAAGGTATTCCTTTTTGAGAGTAGAGGAGGTGGATATGAGATGTCAGTCTGTTGGCTTTCTCAGCCTGCACTGGCCCGACTTTCTATCCAAAGCTGGCGGATTTCCATTGGGCTTCAATGAAAAAGGTCTGAGGAGAAGAAATGGCTTCTTACTTGGTCTCGTATGTCCTCTGACCTTTGCCTCCCCCAGATGACCTGGATGGCCTGGATCTGACCCTTTTCTCACTAGAGTTAGGAGTATAGTTGCCAGATTTACAATTTTGATGCTCATTTAAATTTGAATGCAGATAATTTTTTAGTGTATCTCACACATAGTTGTAGTTTATGTGGCAACCCCAGTCAGTAGGAACTGGTCAGGTTTTGCTTGCCCATAGAGTATGGTGAGACCATTCACAGTAAGACCTTCATTCAGCAGATATTTATTGAGTGCCAACTATGTCAGATGCTACTCTAGGCTCTGGGATATTCGGTGAGCGAGAGGTGACAAGAGTTCCTGATGTCAGGAAGTCTACATCTAATGGGATGATAATAAAGAAGGTAAATACATTCGATGGTGAAAGTAGGAAAGTGGAATATAAGGCAGAGAAAGTGGGAATAGGGAGGGCTCACACCTGAAGGAGGTGAGGGATTGAGGGAACAGGCCTAACAGATATTTGGGGAAGAACATTCTAGACAGAGGGTGACTCACACATCAAAGCCCTGGTGTACCTGATGTGTTTGAAGGGTGCGAGGGTTGGTATGAGCTGGAGTGGAGCACAGGGGGAAAGTGTGGGAGAAGAGCCCGCTAGTTCATGGGCACAGGGCCTGTAGAACCCAGGAAGCCTCTGTTAAGGATTTTGGCTTTCACTCTGAATGGTAGGCCATCGCAGGGTATTGAACAGGATGGGGTGTGATCTGATCAGGTTTTAAGAGTCACTGGCTGCTGGTGGAGAACACACTAAAAGCCAACCAGGTTTCAAGCTCTTCGACTCTGTCTTCTGAGGTGGGCTGTGGGGTTTGAGACATGCATGTCACTTGGAATAAAGGGATATTGTTACCTGGACACTACACTTTATAAGATCTTTTCTCCTAACTTTGTCTTTTCCATGTGAGTGAAATATTCCTACTAAAGAAGAGGAGAAACATGTTGTAATTATCTATACATTTTTGCCAATCACTCTGTGCTATACCTGGTTTGAGGGACAATTCTTTAAGGTTTCCTATTAAGCTTTAGAGAAAATAGTGACTTGCTGGATACTATTTATACATCTGGAGTTTTGGAGCTTTCAATGGATTAGTTTTTCTTAAAGTAGAAGGAAGTTGTGGGGATTTTTTTTTGGACTAAATTAAATTTAAATTATTTGAGAGTTTGAAGAATTTGAAGGCACATCTTTCTCTTCCAGGCTTTAAATGGAAAGGTAAAAGTGAGCTGGCTGTGTAGTAAAGAACTGTCTCTGCCTTATCTGTGTGGAACTTCTTTCAGAAAACCAGCATTTTGCATTTATAATTAAATTAAATTAAAACTTAAAGAATACACCCATTTTATTTTTTAAAAGTAATTGTATTTTTAGAGAAAAATACTGAGCCTGTAAAAACTTGCCTTGTAAGTAAGATTATTTTAAATGTCAGCAAATTTTGATGATGAGAGTTATAATTCTGAAGGGTGACAAATATTTTTCAAATATCTTTGACAAACCTATTGACTTAGAGATGGCATACTGGTAAATTAGCTTTGATAGGTAGTATTACTAATACATATTTAAATTTTCATGTATAGCCATAAATATATTTGAAAGTACACAGAAATGTAACACTTTTAAAAATGTACAATGTACACATTCCAAATGTGAAAATGGACCATTTACCAGAGCTGTGCGGAGTATATTAAGACTGAGTCAATATTTAAAGTAAAGTAAGATATAAGCAGACTTTTTTGAGGGTTATATGCTGGGCACAAAGAATATGGAATTGCAAGACAAGACCACTGTAAAAAACGTTGAATAAGTATAATGTTTGCTAAAACACAGGTAGGTACATTGTGTAGTTAAAAAGAAAGGCATTTTAGACCCAGCCTGTTCTAGATTAGTGCTTTTAGCTGTTTTCTTAAGCAAGGATTAAAATTCAGTGTAAACCACTTTAATGTAATGGAGACCCCAGCCATGATAAATTGAGATTTTTGCCACTTCAGTTTAGAATTACAGTGTAGAACTATATTTACTTTAGAGTTAGAAAGGTCTAGCATTACCACTTCAACCTGTAGGACCTTAATTTCTCTAACTTTAGTTTCCTCTCTGTAAAATGGGGGAAGTGAAACTTACTTTGTGGGGTGTTTCTGCTAATTAAGTGAGGTGACATGTACCAGTTCCTTAGACGGTACTGGCGCATTGTAAGCTCTCAGTGAGTGGTAGTCATTCTTATTGGCAGTACTTATTATTTCCTGACTGAGACTATACAATTTATTCTCCTTAATGATTTCCAGGGCCCCCCTAATTCAAGTTTTAAGTGTGCAGCTAACATGTTTTTGAATGCCTTGGGAGATAAGAAGTAGACAGGAGAGACTTTGGCTCAGAATAAGTGGGAAGTAGGAACCCAGAATCCTGGTGAATGTGCCATTACACTTGACATCACCCTCCAGATGGCCATTCAGCAGGTTGATAATTAGCTTCAACAGACGCAAGCCGAGAGTCTCCTGGGGAGCTTTCTGCAGCGTGGATATGTAGCCAGAGGAGCACGTGGCACAGGAGGCCTGAGCCTGCTTGGGTTGTGCAGCAGGGCTCAGCTGGGCTGGTGGAGGTATTGCCCTGACTTGGGCCCTCCTGGGTCTCAGCTGGTGCCCAGACACTGTCCCTGCCTAGCAGGCTCTGAGGAGCAGACCTGCCCCTTTTGAGGCCTATGGCTTCCAGCTGCTTTGCAGTCTCTCTTGGGCCAGGGCAGTTCAAGCCCCTGTTCTGCTATTTAAATCCATCATCACCAGTGATTGCTTCTAGGCTATGCAGATGGAGTGTGTGTACGCTACAGGTTTCAACTCATTACCTCTGTGGCAGTCCTGTCTGGTGGCTGGGGGAGGTGGGGAGGCCTGTACTGCAGCCTTCCTGTGCCAATCCCAGCCCTGCAGAGGGCGGACCCAGTGTTTGGCTCTACTGCCCCTATAGTACCTGTGCCCGTTAGTGGACCTTTCTCCATAGCACAGCCAGAGCCTGGGGTTTTGTTTTCTTCTAGTGTGAGGGGACTGTGACACCCAGGCGTGGACATCAAGGTTAAATGACTTTGCAACTCAGTTTACCATTTGGGATTTGTTTCCTCTGTTAATAGGCAGTGAACTTTTTAGCATGTCATCTTTATCGCCATGTCCCTTGGACATAGTACGTGCTCAGTAAATAATAGCTTAAATTTGAAAAAATGGGAGTATGTTACCCCAGACCTGAGTGGTGCTGGGGAGCGAAGAACATTTTTGTAAGGAATAGTTGAGGGCCCTTTCATCTTCTCAGGTTCTGTTCCTTCCATATTTCCAATATGTAAAGGATCTCAGAATTTAAAAGGAAGCAAATTTGTATATATTTGTTTAGCGACTCAAACTTTTACTGGCTTTGCCAGTGAATCCTAATAGACATCTCTTTAGAAAAGGTATAGCAATTAGCCAAAACAAAACAAAACAAAAACCACACGTAAAGATGCTCAACATCACTATTCATTAGGAAAATGCAAGTTAAAACCATGCATTCCTGGTCAGGTGAAAGATTCTGGCAATAATGGGGCATCTCTGGAAGGTGCTGATAAGGGGCTTGTCAGTTTCAGGAGCGGGGAGGTCCTCCTTATAGAGGTTTCTCATGACTGAGATACCTGGTCCGCAGGCTTTTCCTGGCTCTGACCAGCAATGGGTTATGGGTGGGCGGGCGTGGGAATGGAACATCTTCCATGAGTCTATGCAGGTGAGGAGTCAGTGAGTATCAGCCTCTCGACTGAGATTTGGGGCCACTTTAAGCCAGTTCTCTAAGCAGTTATTTTCTTGGCATTTGGGATACAAATTCATCCTATAGTAAAACTATAATGGTAGGGGAAGATGCTAGATGACCCTTGGAAGTGCCCCCCTGGGAGACCAGGCTTCAGGGTGATGGACATTGGGCACCTGCTCAGGGCACTCCCTCAGGTGCACGGGGACACTCGGAGATCACCTCACTGATTAGAGAGTTGTTTGTTGAGTCCAGAAATAGGACAAAAGCCAGTGAGTGTTTTTAAGGGAGATTTCCATTAAGCTTTGTTTGTTAGATAAATAGTTCCTCTCTGCTCAGGGGCATTTTCTCTCTAGGCAGCTGCTATTGACCCCTCACATGTTTGAGGAAGGAGCAGTTCTAAGGATATTACTATAGTAACCAGGAAAGTAAGGGGAGAAAAGCTTAATTGTACTGTGTAGCACAATGCTGAAAGTTTGGCCTGGACATAGAAATAGGCAAATCTGAAAACTTGTTGCTTTCTTTTTTCTCATTTGCTTTCTTTAATATAAGTCTGTTTCTATTCATATCCTTGTGATGGTCGCTGAAACGGAAATATGGAATTGTTCTTAGGATCCACAGCATTGCTCTGTTAGAACAATGCCCTGGTTTTAGAACATTAGGCCTGAATATGTGCTGGCTAGCTTTTAGCGGAGCAACTCTAGGCAAGTTCCCCAGCCTCTCTCTATCTTTAAATAGGGGCAGTTATACCAACATGTGTGGTTGCTCTGAGGATTAAATGAGATACACAGTAAAGCGTCCATTATAGTGGGAGGAACATGGTAAATCCTCAAGTGTTAGTTTCATTACCTTATATATAATTAATTACCTTACAGTGAAAGTTACAATTGGGAATAGGTAGATTTCAAGTACACACTCGTTTATTGTTTTTCTTCTGACTTTAACATTAGAAATAGTTGAAAAGCAATAATAAGTGAAAATTAAATTCCAATCATCTGGAAATTAATCAATTTAATATTTATATATTTGGTCCATTTTTTCTATGCCTATATATGCATTTTATTTTATAGCAATGAACCATTGGGATCATAATTTAGGTTTTCGTTTATTATTGAAAATATGTAAAGTTATTTGTTTTGTTGTTGTTCAAGTGCAGTTGTCTCCATTTTCCCTCCACCACTGCCCCCTAGCCATCCCCACCTCCCACCCTCGATCTATAAAGTTATTTTTAACAGTATCTAGAATTGTGTGTGTGTGTGCATATCCTTTATACAACCAGTTGCCTTTTTTTGAGCAATTAAAGCAGTTTCCCTCCCACAAGTAATTATAGTGAATGCTCTTGAATATTATACCTGATTATTCTGTAGGACCAAGTCCAGGAAGTGGAATGGCATGGTCTAAGTATAGATTAGTTTCTTTAAGAGCTATGAAAATATTGCCAGATTACCTATGTCGACCCCACTAAAAAAGCGGTAAGAATGCTCATTTTCCCCAATCAGTGCTGGGTGTTTAATTTTTTAAATGGCTTTGCTATTTTGATAGGTAGAAAGTATCTTACTGTGAATATAATTAGTATTTCTGTGGTTATAGGTGCACTTAAATAATTGTATATGTTTATTGTGTATTTGTATTTCTTTTATAAATTATTTATTTAGTATTTTCCTCAATTTTTCCATTAGAGTATTATCTTTTTTTAATTAATTTTTTGTAGGATGTTGAACCTTTTCATGTATATTATAGATGTATTAAATTTGGCATTTCACTTCTTCTTGTTTTTTTCCCCAAAGCATATTTAGGTACCACTGACATTATGACTTTGTTGGGAAAAGGCATGCAGGTTGTGGAATGTGAACACAAAGAACTATCCTGAATGGCTCCTCTCTTGTTCAGGCCCAGTGATTGCTTGCAATACAGAGGATAGGTGAGGGTCTTGTTGAGCACCAAACATCTTTTCATTCTGATTTCACTGCAACTGTTCAGAAGCCCTTCATCACTGGGCGAGTCAGGACATGGGACATTCCTTGAGGATGTCCCAGGTATATGTGCAATGCATTGCTTTAAAGAATCAGTTTTGGATCACTATAGAGGATATTGGAAGCAAACATTTCATTCTTATGGCTCTGGAGTAAAGTGGCCATGACCTTTGGTCTACCCCAGCCCATCTTAAATTTTGCTTGCTTTGGCCAAATCTGATGGGAAACAGCCATGGGATAGTGAGAAAGGCATGGAGCCAAAAGTTCAAATCCTACCTCTTCTACTTGTCAGCTGTGTAACCCTGCACATATTATATAATGTTGCTTAGTCTCAGTTTTCTGGGTTTGCTGTGTTAATAAAATGGATAATATACACGATCCACTTGGTATGTCCTAGACACCCAGTAAATGCTTGCCACTTAGTTTTTCTCTTTGCACCAGACCATGGGCTTCTCCAGGCCTCCACCGTGGTACTTACTGCATGTGCACAATAGCCCCTTAGCCCCTTATTCCCTTAGTGATTATCTGCCATCTGAATGAATGGGGCCAAGCACAGTAGCTTATATAAGTGCAGAGTCACTTTGAAGAGTGAGAATTGACTTCTAAACATTTTTTGTGCATTACATTTATAAACAGATAAAAAGTATTAAAATACTTTATAGTGTTCATGACTTTGGGTAATCAAGGCACACTGAGGTGGGAGTGCCTTGCATATTTGCGGCCTGGAATCCTCCCTTTGGGATTGTGACAGGCCCCTCTCGGTGAGGGCTAGGGCTGATGCCATGGTGCTGATTGAGCCCACCCAGGTGGGCCCTGGAACCTTGAGTTTCCCCCTGTGTAGTCCTCACAGTACCTGTTAGAACCTACTGGGCCAGAATGGGCTGCTGAGGTGCAGCCAGGCCTGTAATTGTTTCCACTCAAGACAGAGCAGAGCTGCTCCTGCGACCCACTGGGAGCGCCTGAGCGGGTGTGCAGACACATAATGGGCTCCGCGGTGGCTGTAGCAGAGGCCAGGTGCCAGGACTCATCTCCGAGCAGTTATTTTTCCTTGAAAGGGGATGCTTATGGCCTGGTACTGTCCCCTAATACTTCTGACAAGAAAAGGAAATCTGTCCGGCCCTGATCAGCAGTGCTGGCACCTCCCCGCAGAGCCCAATTCTGACAGCCACCCCGCAAGGGAGAAGTTAGCGTGCCATTGTGTCAGTTTGCTGGGGCTGCCGGAACAAAGGGCTGTAAACTGGCTGGCTCACAGCCAGAGAAGTTTCTTGCCTCACAGTTTGGAGGCTAGAAGTGTAAAATCAGGGAATTGGGATGGCCCAGCTCTGTCGAGGCTCTGAGGGGAGTCTTTTTCACGCCTTCATCTAAGACCTGTGGTGTCACCATCAGTACTAGGTTTTCCTTGTCTAGCAGCTGCATCACTTAGTCTCTGCTTCCCTTGTCACGTAACGTTTGTTCCTAATGTGTCTCTGCGTGATCCAGGACACCAGTTCTATTGCATTAAGGACTCACCCTACTCCAGTATGACCTCAACTTAACTAATTACATCTGCAGCCATCCCGTTTCCAAGGAAGGAAGGCCTCATTTTGAGCTATTGAGGGTCAAGTATCTTTTTTTTTTTTTTTTAAGGTATTATTTATTTTTAGAGACGGGGAAGGGGGGAGAAAGAGAGAGAAAGGAACATCAATGTGTGAGAGAAACATTTATCAGTTGCCTCTCACAAGCACCCCAACAGGGGCCAGGCCCACAACCCAGGCATGTGCTCTGCTGGGAATCGAATGGGCGACCCTTCTCTCTGCAGGACAATGTCCAGCCAACTGAGCTACACTGGACAAGGCCAGGGTTAAACATACCTTTCTAGGGGCACAGTTCAATCTGTAACACTCATGTTGTACACAGGGATGCAGGGTTATAGTGGATCAGTAATGTGGCCACAGTTGCAATGAGGATGTTTCAGGCCCAAGATTGTGACCCAGGTCAGTCCGACCCCAAAGCCAATTAATTCTCTTTCCACTAAACTGGTGCATCAGAATCACTTAGAGAGCTAATAAAACAACACAGAGCCCTGGGCTGTACTCCATTGCTTCTCCATCTGTGATCCTTGGACCAGCAGCATCAAATTGCCTGGGAGCTGGTTGGAAATGCAGATTCTCAGGCCCACTACAAACCTACTGAATCAGACCGTGCAGTTACAAGGTCCCCAAGGGTTTATGTGTTGCACACTCGTGTTGGTGAAACACCTAACTCAGGCAGAGTCCTGCTTCTCCTCACTGACTGCACGTTAGAATTACTTGAGAAGCTTTAAAGCACATAAACCAACCAAATAGCAGCAGCAGCAGCAGCCTCACCCAAGCCAGTTGAATCAGATGTCTGACGGGGCAGTGGCCATTGTTCTTTTTCAAAGCAGGCCATTCTGATTCACCATGGGAGTTGGGAGCCACAGGGCGCCTGGAGGTACTAATTTCTGCAAGAGTGTCAAGAACCTTCAATACTAAGGTTGAGGGCTCTATGTGTACAGAAACGGTGGGGGAAAGTTCATTTCAAGCAATGCAGAAGACCGGAGTGAAGACAATCACATTGCATTTCTTTTCCAACCTTACCTCCTACAAATACTAAGTGAAGGACGGCACAATGTAGTTAAGGAGCTTGGGAGCCTGGGGGAGCATGAAAGGTGGTATGGAGACAGCACATAGCAGGCACTCAGTGTTTATTAAATTAAAAAAAAAAAAAACCCACAGAAAAACAACATGGTTTGTCTCACTGAGTTTTGTCATTTATAGGGAAGTCCTTGTGCTGCTTTGGGGTATAAGGAAACACTGCAGACGTAGGAGGCTACACAGCACTTAAGCTGCTTATTCGTGAAATATCAGTAAATGTGAATGAGTTGTTGGAAACTTTGAGAATAAAATGTGAATAACCCTAATCACCTACAGACTCAACCTCCTGCAGTAGATTCTGTTGATGAGGGGGGCACTGTTACTCTGCGTGGTGACATCTTAGGTTCTAATCCTTCACCAAAATAGGCTTATGGATGAAAGGTCCCTGCTGTTCCTTCAAACTCCCGCATCAGTCCTTCCTCTCCTGGCTGATATTTGGAAGTTCTAGAATGCTGCAGGTAAAGTGCTCGTTTCAGTTGGGGAGTCTTGCTTTAGCAAGCATTCAGTCCTTAGACCAGGAATCTCAGAGATGGTGGGCAACTCTTCACGGACAGGTCTAGTGTGCTTTTCTCAGTCCTCGGAAACCTTGGCATTTGTGCAGCATTTCGTACTCCCGATGCCCACCAACCCTTCCCGCCTCTCCCCATCCCCTCCCCGGCCATCCCAAAAGTCTCACGTCGCTTGAACTCCATGAACAGTCCTTATATCTTAGATACTTTCTTGGTCTTCTTTTACTGACCTTTCTTCCTCATGTGGACTCTACTAAATGGTTATCTTCAGGGTTTTATTCTCCTCTTTCTAAGAGTCTCCCTCACTCTGCCAACTTCACCACTGCCTCTGTGCAGAAGACCACCATTTCCCTCCCAGATGGATGTCCTTTGGTTTGCAAAACACTCCCCACATTCAAAGTGGACCCCGCTGACTTCTCTTAACTGGTTTTCCGACGTCCTTTTTTGTGTCCCATCTACCGTACTTTTTTCCCAAGCCCTTTATCATTGAAACTGCTTACCTAGTTAGCCCTACCACTTGGTTAACCTTGTGGAATCCCTGACTCCTGCATTCTCCTTTGGGATAATGTGTCCATTTTCCCCCTTACCTTTCCTACCACCCAAATTCTAATTACCTGATACCGGGATGAGCCTCCAACCATGTTTTCTGTCACTGCCATGTAAGTTGAAATTCACTTCTTCCTCCTCTCTCTCCGTATATATGTACATATACATCCATCTAGACATCCATCTGGAAGGGAAATGGTAATCCTCTGCACACACATACATGTGCATGTGTATACACACATGTATATACACGTGGCTCGCATAGCACATGGCAGTCATATGAATGCACCTCATATTTGACAGTGGTCTCATAAGATTGTAATGGAGCTGAAGTTCCTGTCAGAATTGGGAGGATGTGTGGTTCAGGAGGAATTTTTTCTCTGATGAGAGCGCTATCTGTGGGGCTGGATGGTGGGTTCCCTCTCACTCACAGCACCTCAGTTTTGAGCGCATAGCTTACATCCCAGTCAGCCACTGACCTGTTTCAGCACAGAGGAGCCTGTCCTCCCAGCACTACATATTCAAAGGGCACTACAGCCCTTCTAGATCCAGCTTTATGGTCTTCCAAGTACATTGCTATAAATTCTTGGGTGAGCACCTAAGATCCTGTACAAGGATGTAGAACCACAGGAGCTATCTTAATAAGTATTAAGTACCACTGCCACTTTAGTAAAATCTTTCTGTGTCAGGTTGTAATGATGTAAAGAATAGATATGTTTAATTTCTTTCATCAGTTCAATGCTAGAGAGAGCCCTTTGTGCCAAATAGGGTTAATGGAACCAAAAACAATTTTCCAAAGTCAAAATATTGAATCCTTAGTTCTATACCTTCTCCATATTAAATGCCCTCCCCCCCTTTTTTGATGAATTCCACAAAAGCTCCTTAGTCTGACATGCAATAACCAAAATCACATGGCCATGATCACCCTCTCTGTTTCTCGATTTCTTAGTCCTTCTGATACTAACGCCACCTCGCACTCTGTCCTGGCAGCCACTGTCATGGTGATCTGTGCCCTCCCCAGCCAGCTTCTCCTTGGTGCTTCCAGTAAGTCAGCTCACGTCCCTGTTCAAAGAGCAACAATGACAGTTTCAATTCTGACCCTTTTGGAAGGGAGGAGGGGGAGGGCTTGGGGAATTGTATTTATAAAATCCACAGTAGTGGCCAGTAATGTCCCAGACCTTCGAATTCACTCACCACTCAGTCACCGACTCACCTAGAGCAACTTTCAGTCCTGAGCTCCATAGTGCCCTATAGAGGTGTATCATTTTTATGTTGTATTTTTGTACCTTTTCTGTTTAGATATCTAGTTTAGATACCCAAACACCACTGTGTTACGATTACCTGTAGCAGTGGTCCCCAACATGTTTGGTACCAGGGACCAGTACGGGGGCTGGTTTCGGAATGATTCAAGCACGTTATATTCAAGCTCATCTTCTGCTGTGTGGCCTTGGTCCTAACAGGTGCAGACCGGTACTGGTCCACAGCCTGGAGGTTGGGGACCCCTGACCTGCAGTATTTAGTACATTAACATGCTGTAGAGGCTTGTAGCCTAGGAGCGATAGGCTATACTGTACAGTCTAGGTGTGTAGTAGGCTTTACTGTCCAGGTTTGTGTTAAGTGCACTCTGTGCTGTTTGTATAAAGACAAAAATTGCCCCAGGATCAGGATATATTTCTCAGAACGTATCCTCGTCATTAAGCTATGTACAACTGGGATGAGTGTTTGTGTGTATGATCTTTAGGGTTTTTGCATAAAATATAAACTCTACTTATATTTCCACTTCCATCTTCTACTACTACTTTGGTGACCTCAGCTCCAGCCACACCATTTTTCTTTTCTTTCTCCACACTTGCCTTCTGCATCCATACTCTGTGATTGGCACGTAGAAGTTCTGTGGAAGTTTGTTGGCTGATTGGAGGGGGTACGTGCCTATCCTCTACATGGCCCACCTCCCCCTGCCTATCTGTGCTTTCCTGCTTTGAAGATTCCGGATTCCAGTTCCACCTCCACCAGGTCTTTCCTGACCACTCAATCCTGCCTTGATTTCTCTTTCTTTTCCTCGGACTCACAGCGTACTCATCTTCTCTCACACCTTTTCATCAACTCTCTTTTGATTTCACTTATGTTGATTTTGAACTTGTAATATGCTGGTGTTCTGTTTCCTCACTTAGATTGGAAGCTCTGTCAAGACAGGGCTGGACTGCTGGTATACTCTCTCTTCTTCAAGGTTTGCCCCTGCGCCCCCATGCAAGGCATTGCTCTGCACATGGTAGGAACTTGGTACCTTATGTATTGTTAAATAAGTGAATGAAAAGAATTGGAACCTGTGGTGGGTATATTTATTCAAATATGTAAAGCAAGAATGCTTACACTGTGTATGCCAAAAGTGTAAAGTTCTCATCTGTAATTACCAATTTAAAAAACACTTTGTATTTATAGTTGAGTTTGGCACCAAATCAGCACTGGTTTCTGCCTCCTTGGTACAAATGGTACAAAACCTTGAATGCACTGTTTCTGTAAAAGGAGCATGAAGTTCTGCAGAGATAGTGATTGATGTCGGATGTCTCCAGGCAGTGCCATCCCTCTTACTAGGAAGCATGGCAGTGTTGATCTGGGCTTGGTCTGTGAATTGGTTTGCTTTTGCTCTCCTCCTCCCCCTACCTCCCCACATGAAGAAGGAAAAGAAAGTCTGGTATTCTGATGCTGGTACCATATTAGAATAGATTTTAATGCGTAATGTAATGTCTGTTTGCTCATTCAGGTGAAGTTTGAGGTGTCAGGATAGGCCTTCCTCATCTGTGGGGGAGTCAAAATCTGATTGAATAGGTGTTGTGGAAAAGTGAGACATACATATTTATCCACTGTTTGTTTACTTATCTACCTACCTAGCTATAAAATTAAAAATGTGCCAGGCATTGATCTAAAGGCTTTACAGATATTAACTTACTTAAATTTTGTAACCACCCCATGATGTGGGTACTCTACTCTCATTATTCTCATTTCACAGATAAGGAATCTACGTACAGAGATGGTCGAGAGGCTTCTTAACAATTACACACCTAGTTTATGGCAATTATTTTTTGAAAGACTTAACAATTGTTATATTTCATATTTCTTGACCTCTAGTAATTATTCAGGTGACTAAATGTCTGTTATTCCCAATCACATGTCTAGTTCTATGGCCTTTATTCTTATAAATCATTCTGATTCCTTTCTGTGGTCATGGCTATAGTTGTGTTCCTCTCTAAGATGGGCAGTGGTTGTGTGGGTGTGCGCACGCCGTGCAGTGGATGGCGTGCATGTCTGTACTTTAACACCTTCTGAAAAATGTCTCCTACATTGCTATGTAGTTTAAAAGCGCTTTTTTTAAATGCTGCCTCCCTTAGTCCAACAACCCTGGTGAGAAGAATTACTATTAATTTCCATTTATTAAATGCAATAAGTCGCTTAGAGAGGTTACAAGATTGGACTGTGGCCTTTACATGATTAGTACATCGGAATCTGAACCCAAGTCTTCTTAATCCTTTGCTCTTCCCACAGGGTATTGAGAATGCAATCTTTTTGAAAGAGGGGAGATTATCATAGCCAGGAAGATTTTTTTGCAGGGTTTTTCTTGATAGGGAAATGTGTGCATAATGCTAATAATTAAATACAGTTTCTAATAAGGAAGTGTTCTCAGTTCTACCTACCTGGGACTTTATTTTTTTTATTTTTTATGTTTAGATTTTATTTATTTATCTTTAGAGGGGAAGGGAAGGAGAGAGAGAGAGAAATATCAATGTATGGTTGCCTCTGGTGTGTCCCCTGCTGGGAACTGTCCTGCAACCCAGGCATGTGCCCTGGCTGGGCTACCTGGGTCTTTAAAATTGAGTGAGAGGTTTCTGCAGAGAGATTTGAGGGTAGAGAGTCCATTGTTATGTAAATACCCAGGAATGGAGATGATTACCTCCTGTACTTTCAGAGCTAAATAGTCTCCTCTAGGAGGACCCTGAAGTATGAGTCAGAGCTCCAGGTTCCAGTCCATTTCCACCACTTAGCTGTGTTCCCTAATGTGGTCTTGCATAAGTTACCCACATGATCTAAACCTTAGTTCAGGGTAGCAGGCTTTTATGGAGTAGCTGTGTGCCAGGCACTGTGATAGGTCCTCCAGATAGTTATTCAAATCAGATAAAGTTTCTGCTGGGGAAGCACTGTCAGACCAGTGGAGGAGACTGCCAGGAAACACAGTTATGGTTCCTTCTGTGCTAGAGATAAGTCCTGGGGGCTTATGAGATGGTGGGAGGCAATAAGCCAGGCAGTACAGCTACGTGTCAATCCGAGAATGTCCCCTAATATACTGAGTTAATATTAGCTTCCTACTCTTTCCATCTCCTAAATCTTGTCCCCTGCCCCTTTCCCTTTCAGCATCCCTCCTTGACCCTGGTACTCAGCTTATAGGTAGGAGTATAGTAGGGTATATGATAAAAGTGAATGGTGGCCCAAAAAGGAAGAAGAGGCTCAGCCATACTCTGCTCCTCTGTGAATACCGTGATCAGGCACCCAATCTCCCCTTGCTCCCCTTGGAGGGCTAATCTCAGATTTATGAGTATCCTATGTATATGTCTGTATCTCTCACTGACTTAAGAACCCCTTACCAATGGAGTCAATTACATCTTTGTGTTGTGCCTGGCACAAACTTGGTGGCTGATAAGGTCTGTTGAGTGTGTAGATGGATGGATGGGTGGATGGTTGGGGGTTGCTGGAAGGAGCAGAGGAAAGAGAGACTAAAATGAGAAGCAATGAGATGCTCTTGGACAGTGGCTACTAAAATTTAACCCAGGCAGGGAGGGGCTTGTGCTGGAAGCATTATTTAATAGCTGCCATCTGCTAAGTAAGAATTTAACTCCTTAGTTTCACAAGAAAGCACTGAGTTTACCCAAGAAATGGCTTGGCTTGACATTTAGGCCTGCAACCTGCAGTTTGCGCTGTAGTGAAACTTCTTAAGTTCTACCTGGTGATTGGTATGGAGAGAAATGGGTTCTTGGTGGGTGGAAAAGGTCCCAGCTCAGCCTAAAAGTACTCTCCTTTTCTGTTTTCATGAATTTGGCTCCAGGGGTAGAAACTAGAGCCTCTAGCAGTTTTACCCCATTTTAAAGAAAAGCAGTAAGTTAATGAGGCTTTAATTGAAAGCTACAATATCTTGAGTACCTGCCATAGGCTAGGGTCTGTAGTAAAAACTTTAATTTGCCCAGTAACTTTCTGAAATAGGTTTTAGTGTCCTGATTTTACAGCGGTGCAAATGGAAGCTCTACAAGGTCAGTACTGAACAGTTAGTAGAGTTGCAACTGTGGTTTGAACCTAGGCCCGTTTGCTTCCAAAGCTCCTGCTCTTAAATGGATTTCAGTGATACCAGACTGGACTTCCCTAAAGATGTTTTTGTACATTATCACCAGAGTCAAACTGAGAATCATATTGTTGTACTTCCTTCAGAATCATAATGTGCCTTAATCCAGATTCTGCTTCAAATAATGAAGGTGGGTGGCTCACAGGCTATATTGATCGGTGCTTCTTACAAGCAAAAGGGGAAAAAAAAAAGGAAGGAAAGAACGAAAGAACAAACCATTTGATTATATTCTGTGTAGGCAGAATGGATCACACCATAGCTTGGCTGAGTTTGACATTTACTTAATGTGGATATATTTAGTGTAAACTGAAATTAGGCAGAGGGCTGAAATAGGCCCTCTGGGGGTGCCGTGGAGTAAGTAGAGGGAGTTATGCTCAGCTCTGTTCTTTGCCTTTTGAGCTTGACTTTAAATATTTCTGAACGAAACATAGATCTTTGGTTTTAACTGGATGTAGCTCAAAGGTCAGCCCTTCAGAACAGAGCATTTCAGTCTCAGGGCACCAATTTTAACCTCCTGAGATGAGACCACATTCGAGGCAGCTGGGTCAGTATGGGATGGTGTCGGAGGAGAAGATTCATCAGAGATAAGTCAGATACAATTAAGTTTTTTGTTATTTATTGAATGTCCACAGTACATGGAGCTTAGAAATATGGAATGATTATGGGTTTTGCTGTTTGTTTTTAAGAAATATCCTGTCACTTTTTTTCACATGAGGAAGATAATCCTGAAGGAGAGATTTATTTACTCCCATTTGAACCTAGGGGTTTTATTTTTTTTCTTTAGTCAAACATGTAAAGTAAAACAATTATACGTTATCATGTCTGTCCCCTCACTCCCTTCCTCTAAATAGTTCAATTTAGTTGTTGGACACGGAGGGAGATAGTATTTATGCAAGTGCCTGATGGGTGGTAGGTGGTGAGCTAGTGCCCATGAAGCTTCATTTTCCTGAGCAGCTTGCTTCCCCAAGAGGTCCTGGTGGCCAGGTGCTATTCATTCAGGTAAAGATGGAGAAAATTCACTTTTGTCATTTCTTCAGGCATGTCGCAAACCCAGTCCGGTCTCAGGTATTCCAGATATGAGCGATGTGCCGGTTGTGTAAGGCTCCGAGCATTGCTCACTCAGAGATACAGAGGCCTGCCTGCCCCGAGCCCTTTGTTCTCCTGGTTGAAAGCAGTTAATTAGCAACTGTCTCCATAGCAACTACCTCATAGTCCAAAAACATTGTCTAGTTTTTCAGTTTAGCTTATCACACTGTTTACCTGAAGGGCTTTTCACTGCTCTGAGTCTCATTTGAGTTGGCGGCATGCCTGTTGGGGAAGTGAATTGTCAAGATAGAAAAAAACACCATAGTAGCAAGAAGCTTCTCCCTAACCGGACTGACCTGGGCTCTGGATTCTGTGTAAACAAAAGTTGTGACGGCCTAACATTTTTACCTTCATTTTTTTTTGTTTGCCAGAAAAGTGCCATTCTCTTCACCAAGCCCAGAATTATAAGGATTTGTCCCCCTTTCTCTGAGAGGCTTTCTAAGCTCTTTAATATTCCCTGTTTATAGTACATTTCCATTATTAGTCATCTTGAAACCCCGGGTGCTCTCAGCTGCTGCTGTACATTCGAGGAAATTTTACTTCCCTGAGGGTCTTGGCATTTCTGAAGGCCCTTGGACGAAGGATTATGAGTCTGCATGTGAGTTAGAGCAGTTTTGTTTTTAATTACAATGAGCTGCTCTCCTCCTTACCTATGGCTTAGATGGTTTAAGTAATAGTGTGTGAAAAAGATGACTTCAGGTGGCTTGTTGGTAAATGGGACAGGAAACTGGCTTTTCTTTAGCCATGCAATAAAGACAATAATTTTCTAGGCTGTCTTTGATTGAGTACCTATTGTATGGACTGCTGTGCTGGGACTTGTAGGAGCTTTAGCTCACATCTGCAAAGGGAAGATCTGGGATCAGTATTTTAAAGACAGAAAATCCATGTTTTAAGGTGTTGCTGCCAGACCAGAATTGTAGAATGCCAGCTCAGTCTGTTGGTTTATAAGACACAGCTCTTCCCTGAAATCAGGAAGCACAACGGATGCAGAGCCTTGTATCAGGATTTGGGGGTGATGGGTTTTGCCCATTCCTGGTGAAGGGCTTAGTTAGGATGTCTGTCGCAGTGCTCTGGGGGACTTTTGCCCAAGGGGTTGGTTAGAATCTGGTGGTGTACATGAGTAATCTGATTCCTCAGTTATGTCCAGGAAACTCATGTTTCTGAGGTTTTCTTGGGTCCAGTGATAAAGTAGTTGAGTTTAAGTTTTAGACATGTACAGTACCAGAGCTTACATAGATACCTAAGTCAGTGTTGTTCTCTTCAAAGTATTAACCTGAAAAGATTATGCTTCATGATGGTCCCACTGTTCAAACGTTTTTAAGGGACCTCTGTGGGGGAAAGTGCTCTCCAAGCTTGCGACACAGTTTTGAATTCAATGCAACACACAATTCCTGAGCACTAAACTTCTGCAGCTGTGGGCTGAAAAGTATGGTTGTTCCCTAGTGGCAATCATTGGACCTAGCATGGCTTCATTGAGAACAGCTCATACCAATCTAGCTTCTTTTTTTACTTCGAAAAATTTATTAGACTCATAGAGCAGAAAACTGCACTTGACATAGAGGATAAACAAGACTTTTGATAACATTTTAAATCATATTTTCTTTATCAAAAATGGGGATGTATTCAGTGTGCTGAATGCAAGGACCATGATTCTAAGCTGCAGCTGGTTTAATGCCTAAGGTACCCAGCAGGTAGCAAAACGGGAGAACATTTTTTGGTGGTTGCCACACTGTCTTGTGCTCTGGCCAACATTTGTATGGTGTCCTGGTCAAGATACCATAAAACCAAACCCTTCAAGTGGGGTCCTGATTCAGAGTCCAAAATCTCAGTCCATGCTGGAGGGATAAAGGCAGCCAGAAGTCCCAGTGTAGACGATAAACAGGTGACTTGGCAGGACTCTGTGAGTTTTGTTGACTGTGAGACTACAGTAGGTTCATAGACATGGCTTCTGCCGAAGTGAATGTCATCTTGGACTGCGGTGACAGAAGAGAGGAGGACAGTCACCATGTTAGACTGTGCTTAGAGGCAGGTGTTCTGTTTTCTTCCTGTTTTCCACCCTCCTCTCCCTCTCTCCTGTAGCCTGTGCCAGGCACCTTTCTGTGTGTTGGGGATACAGGGGTGGACAAAAGAAAGCAGTCTTTAAAGAGAATGTGAATATTGTGAAGTTTGTTCAGTGGGAAACAACCCAGAAAATAGAACAAGAACCACGTGCTGCACAAAATCATCGAAGGGGTTAGGGACTATGCAGCCCAGCTTTTAAAGATTCAGCAAAAGATGTAAGAGTTGTTTTAAAATGAGGGAAAGGTGCTCATGGGCCAAGAAGAGGCAGATTGGTCTTGTAGTCCCTAGGTATAATGGAAGTAAACAAACTTTGTCTTAATTTTAAAAGGATTGTTTTCTAATAGCCCTGCAAGGGTGGACTAGGCTTCTGTTTTAGGATATAGTGAGAAGTATTCAAGAAAGGGTCAAATGACCACATGGTGGCTTGCTATACAGATCAAACAATATAATGAATTTTCCTTAAAATTTCTGGTCATAAAAATTTTATCACAGACCAGGCATGTCATCTGCCTTGGAGACAAATGCTAATAGTGAAGGAAGATATGTATCACAGTTAACATGTCTACTTTTTTTATTATGTATTTGGGGTGCAGCTGAATATGATAAATGTAGAGACATTAGAACATTTGTAACTGTGGTTTATGAGATTAGCAGTTGTTACTGTAGGTCCAGTTCACTGTAGTTGTTATATCATAATGAGATATCTGGGTGTCTCATTATTTTTTGAGACTAGAAGAGTGTATAACATATATCCTAGCCATTGTAAAAGCATTACAGCTATTATAAAAACTACCTCTGATGTAGAACCACTAAAGTTTGAGTCTTAGGACTACCCATATTGAATTTTTTTCTTTTTATTTTAAAAATGCATGGTTCTAAGGATGGTACAAATTTCTGTGAATGATATAACAGTGATCTTTTTGCTTTTGATGGTTGTGTATCACAGTTTTGAGACAACCCGTGGCGTTTTAGAAATTGAGACTGCCTGCAAAATCAGGCATTGAGTGATTAAATAAAGATTAGTAGTTATAGAAACTTGTTGAAGCATCGATTGCTACACCTTGTACCTTCTAAAGAACTGATCTATTTAAATTAACTTAGTATCACAGCTCCATTTGCTGTTCTCTAGGTTGATTAGATAGCTTTATGGAGTTTCTTTTATTCTTTCATTAGTAATTTTACTTAGTGATTTTTAATGCTGGAATCAACAGACTGGTTTATAAATGTTGAGGTCTGTGTGAGCTTCTTAATTTTTCTATTTATAATGGCAGCACTTTCCAATTTCAGTGTGGCTGGCCAGACCTGCCCCTAGTATTTACGGAGCCTGAAGCAGGAATGTGTAAAGTGGAAGCTCATATGCCATATGTCTAATTATTTAAAAGTCATAAATCAAGATAATAAACTGTTAAATAACTTTTCCCAACCTCTTGCTCTGACAAATACACCTTCATAATAACCTGGAATCACCTTCAAATTTAGGGGTCTGTTCCCCTCCCTTTCCACCCCTGGTTGCATCTCGCGTGTGTGTGGCTACCCAAGACAAGCAAACCCTTTTCTACTCCCTGCTCCCCCAGACAGGGGCCACTTGCCCATTCCTTGCACCTAAGGGTGTACATACCGGTGACAGAAACATCCTTTTGAGGACAGATCAGGGAAGTGACCTCCACATGCCCTGGAAATGGAATGGGGTTCTTTGGTGGGAAACTCTGAGGACTCAGGTCCTTAGTTTATGGTCTAAAAGGGAAGAGGTCCCTGGGTGAGCTGCCTCCTTGACCCTCAAAGACCCCTCACCTGGAGAGGAGGAGTATGGCTGAAAGAGGACCAGAGCAGGGCCTTCTAAAGCCTAGGGCACCAGTTAGACCCTCTGGCCCAGGTCTGAGGACAGTAATGAACGTGAGTGAAAACCAATTTCCAACTCACTTTTAAGCTTCTGAGCTTGAAACCGGTAGTTTCAACCAAGTAGTTGGGTTGGCCTAAGTAGCTTTTGGCATTTAAGTGTGTAAGTGATGTAAACACCATGGTCTGAGAGTTGAGTAAAAAATAGGTGATGATCATTAGGTCAGTTTTGAATTTTCTTATATTTTTTAGTTTGTAGATATGCAGACATGTACTAGGAAATCCCTGTAACTGTGAAATTAGTCATAAGAATTTCAGGTTGTGCTGAACAGTCAAACAAATTGGTAAGTAGGCTCCCATGAGCAAAATCCTGAGGCCGTTTGGAAAAAACTTACAAATTATAACTAAGTAGTAAGAATCAAATATAATACATTTTTTTCTGGAGAAGCAGATTGTATTACAAGTTGCTTTAAAGCATGATGAGAAAACACTTCGCATAATAGCACAGGTAGAAATGTTATGCCAGTTTTCACAGTAAAATCCCCAGAAGTGAAAGCTCTCCTTTTTTGCAAAGGTATTTGGAAGTAATGATGTTTGTCCACACAGATAAGTTGATCAGATGAAGATAGTTTTTAGTCTCACGAGTTTCTCAAGGCAAGTACAGCTGATCAACCTTTAGTGTTTTCTTTGCCGCAGGGCATAGTTCTGTTTGTGTCAAGTCAAAATAGTTTTTATGAAGGCTAATTACATATATGCACACATATGTATGTGCGCGTGCACGCACACACGCACACACACACACAGTGGTTTAGTGTGGATTGATTTAGTGTGGATTTCAGTGTGGTTCTGAAATTTCAGTCCTGGATCTGGCTCTTGGTTCTGCTACTTCCTGGCTACCTGTGCGACCTGGAGCAAGTCACTTCACCTGTCTCCAAGTCAATTTTTTCATCTTTAAAATGCTTTGAATTTTAAAGCATTTTAATTTGAATTTTAATGCATTGAATAATAGCATCTTTGCTGGAAGGTGGCCATAAGTATTTTTAAAAATACAAGTATAGAGCTTAGCACCTAGGAAGCTGTTAATAATAGTTAATTCACAAATTAACAAATGGAAACTAACAATCTTCGTTAGCTCTTTTGTGTGAGGAAGGTCTAAAGATTTATACGAAGGCAACATTTTATGGCAAAATAACCTTTCCAGGAGAACCTATGAAAACTCCAAAGGGCTGCAAGGAAAAGCATTGTGGATGATGGGCCTTCTTCTGGAATTTACCTGTTAAGTGTTGGCAGTGCCCAGTCCTGGATGGTGCTGAGGCCTCAGTGGCCCCTGTGGTCGCTGTGTCCTCGCCTCTTGTCCTAGTTGTAGTCCTCACCCATCCACAAAGGGCCCTGAGTAACCGTAGCCCTCGATATGACTTACTCCTTATCCACAAAGTAGTTTTGAAGGATATTTTTCCTCTTTGAGTATGAAATGGAAGAGAACGAAGGAAAAATTAGAAGTTTCTTTTTCTAAGTGAATACAGTGCACAGCCTCAGAAAATATGGGGAAAGGGATGAGAAAGAAAATTATTTTTGTTTCTAAATGCACTTATTCATACCACTTCCCAAGTAATTTGTGGCTATCATTATTTTTTAGTGATTTATGCTTAGTTTCCCTTAGGAATAATCAAATACTGGCCTTGAACATAGATGGGAATTATAGGTCATAGCAGGCTCATAAAATAGTGTCTAGAGTGAACTTGAGATTGGACATGGAATGGGGCAGCAGACTCCTACGATTCCTGTGTCCTCAGCTGTGCCCCGAAACCTTCTCCAGTGGGGAATCAAATGGCCCATAACATGCAGGGGTGTGACCTCTTTACTGGAGCAGCTGCTACTTAATTAATTTCTAGTGGCCCCAGTGCATCACCTCCTCTGTTCCTTCCTCCTCTGTAAGCCTCAGTTTTCTCCCTTGTAAGACGGGAGACAAGTGCCCCGCTTGCCAAGGTGCTGTGAGATTGCAGTAAGAGGCACCTGGCAGGGGACTGCCCAGAGTGTGCTGGCTTCCTCTTTCTCTTGTTGGTGGGAAGGTGGATGGCTTCACTAGTCACCAGGCCCCTCTTCTTTGAGACACTAGGGAGAAAGCAAGAAGTGTGATTCACAATTTCCTGAACAGGCACCATTTCAAAATTTCTACACATGTTCATCTTCATACACGTACTTTAAAGTTGTCAACTGTGTTTTCTTTTCCATTCTTGGTGTTCAAAACCTGAACCTCTTAAGTTTCAGTTTCTTCCTCTGTCAGTAGGAGAAAAGAACAGCTCCCACCTCATAAAGCAGCTGTAAGGGCGGAGTAATGCTGGCAAAAGGCCATGTGACTCCAGTAAGCCTGGTCCTGTTCAGGAAAGGAGGAGGAAGGGAACTCTGAAACCCTGTTGCAAACTGGGGGTTTTAATTCTGAACCCATATTAAGAAAAGGAATGAGACCCACCTCAAAGTAGAAGCTGAAGGTATCCTTATCGAATAGGGCATGAACACTGGTTTTCACTCCTGATGCAGTTGGTAAAGATTGGAGTTGCGCCCTTCCTGACCCTACAAGGGTAAGTGAATGTGGGAACTCAGAGGACCCCAGTGGTGGAACCTTTCACAGTTGGACCCTGGTCCCACCAGAGAAGATTGAAATCTCACCTTAGGATTTCTAGGTGTTCGGTTTCCTGCTTCTTGATAATGAACTCTACCCTTCCCTTTACTCAGTGGCAGAGCCTTGAAGCCCACTCCACGTGGAGGCGCGTGGAATCTGGAAGATTCAAACCCACTGCTTTCCCCACTGACATTGAGAGTGTTAGGGAGAGGCACCGTATCTTACTCATCACCAGCCCCCATTTCTGAACCTACTGAGTACCTAACAGACTTTCAGGAAGTGCCATTTGGAGGAATGTCACCGATGCAGTTGATGTCCTTGTGTATATCCCCAGATCTTCAAAGACCATATTTCTTGATCTGGCCACAGGACCCCTTCCCACCAGCAGTCTTAGACACAGCCTTTCTGTGCTTCCAGGGATACTGCTCTTCTTTGAAGCGGGCATAAAATGTTAATGCTGCCATGGAAGCTTAGGGAGGGGCCCCTAAAATCCAACTTCCTGTGCCTGACCATTGACTGCCGTAAGGGAAACCACTAAGATCTTTAGAAGTGGAGACTTATGCATGCAGGAGAGGGTGACAGTAACCTTCTGTGCAGCCCCAGGTCCAGCCATAGGAACTGGGCTTTACCTTGCAAGTTCCCAGCTGCCCCGCCACTCCCCCCCCCCCCCCCCCAATGCCTGACGAGTAAGCCATATTGTTATGGAAATGCTCCTAAGGCATGAAGGAGTCTTCTTTAGATGAAGAAAAAGGAAGAATTAAAACAAAAAACAAACAAAAAAAAAAACCTGTGGTGTTAATCTTAAGTAATTGCTAATAGGTGAAGGTTTTTTAGAATTGAAGGAGTTTGGGAATTTACATACAAATGTATGGAAGCTGGAGCATATTCTCTGTTGGGGGTTAAGCCTAGGAACATCACCAGGTTGAACACAGACACCTTCCCATTTTCTCAGGTTAGGGGTGTGCTGGGAGAACTCTGGGCTCCTTGCCCACGGGAGAGCCGAGGAAGCTTTTGTCTTGACAGCTCTGGCTAAGGCACATTTTACTCCCTCTCCACATCTGTCTAAGTCTTCTAAGTGGACTCGGGATTTCTGGTAATTGATGGTTCTGTCCTTACAGTGTGACTGGGACCTGTGCTGTACCTCCCTGGGTCTGGCAGTTGTCACCAGCTGCGGTTGATGCCCAGAGCTACATCCTTCATGCTGATGAGAATGGTTGATAATGTCACTGGGATGATTCATAAGACAAATATATATTTGCTCACTCAAGTGACCAAAATATATTTCTCGTATATATTTGGTCTTCTTCCACAGCTTCTGACTCACAGCTCCCAAGACCCTTGGAATTTTCTAAGTGTTGAGAGTGACACTGGTGTCTCTTGCTATGTTAATGGAGTGACTTTTGGACCTCTTCTAAGGATAGGGGCTGGTTGGCAGGAGAACTAACCATGTTGGAACTTTGTTTTACCCCCTCACCTCTGAGGAAGGGGCAGAGCTTGGAGGTCAAATCATCAGTGGCCAGGGATTTAATCAGCTGTGGCTGCGTAAACACCCAAGTGGACAGGGGTTGGTGAACACGTGGCGATACGGGGAAAAATGGAGAGGGCATGGAAGCTCTGTGCCCTTTCCCTATCCTTGTCCTATGAATCTTCTCCATCTGGCTATTCCTGAGTTACATCTTTTGTAATAAGCCAATGAGATGTTCCTCTGAGTTCTGTGATCCACTCTGGCAAATTAAACAAACTCAAAAAGGGGGTTGTGGGAACCCTGGCTGGGTAGTAGCTCAGTTGGTACACCAAAAGGTTGCAGGTTGAATCCCCGGTGAGGGCACATGCCTAGATTGTGGGTTTGATCCCCAATGGGGCATGTACGGGAGGCAACCAGTCAATGTTTCTCTCTTACATCAATGTTTCTTTTTCTCTCCCTCTCTCTAGCTCTCTCCCTTTCTTTTCCCCCTCTTCCCCTATCTCTTAAATCAATAAACATATACTTGGGTGAGGATTAATAAAAAAGTCTGGGCGGGGGGAGAGGGTTGTAGGAATCTCTGATTTATAGCCAGTCAGTCAGAAGTACAGGTAATAACCTGGACTTACAGTTGGCATCCTGAGTTGGAGTGGGTTGTTGAAGCCTCCAGTCTGTGTAGCTAGTAGATCAGAAGCACAGGTAACAACCTGGGCTTTCAGATGCTGTCCAAAGTTGTGTATGCTTGGGGGCAGGGGCAGCAATTTTGTGGGACTGCACCTGTGGAACCTGATGCTGCCTCTGAGTAGATAGGCATCGGATTGGAGTTGAATTCTTGGGCACCCTGCTGGTGTCCAAGAATTGCTTGTTGGTGGTGCAGGAAACCACCCCTCTACACATGGGAATTTGGGTCCAGGAGTCCATTTAGTCACCGTGAATATTCCTATGAAGTTCTCCCCATAGCTTTGGGCCATAGAGGTCTCAGACAATTTCATGCCTCTAAAGAAGCTGTTCCTTGGCCCGGCCCTGAGGTAAATTCTTTTGCGATACTGATTCTTCCTCATCCATTGACTGCCTGCAGTTAATACCAATTAGATGGCTGCTTTCAACACAGCTTGTGAAGCCAGGCGTCATTTGTATGGAGGTGACCAAGTGCTACTTAACAGCTCCATGGTGATAGAAGACATTTTTTGGAAGCCTCCTCAGCATGCATTGTCCTCTTCTTATCAGAAACCACGCAGGCTATCATCCTTCACCTTGTCATGTATGTAATTTGAATGGAATTGAGTGGAGTTGGTCTCAACCACAACTACAGAGATGGGCCATGATTGACAGAAGCCAAATAGCAGATGTCTATGGGGATTGGTTACCCAGTCAGAGCCAGTGAAGTAGAGAAGATTTCTTTCTGGGCTTCTGGGTAAAAAAGCTTTCTTTTGCTGAAGATTTTGGATGAGAATCTCATGTCCTATGGATGGTACGGTGTGAGGACATGAGGTCAGGACTGTGGTAGCAGTTTTCCTTCGTAAGGAACCTATACATATACAGGACTGGTTATTTGTTGGAACCAGTAGCTAACCTAGTGGGAGATGGATTTGTGATGATGTCATCAGAGCTGCTAGAACAAGATTTCTTAGTTAAATGTGCTGCTAAGACTTCTTCCCCTTGTCCTTTGCTGAAAAGCTAATTTTAGTTGTTTCTTGGAATGTAGTAACCTGATAAGAAGTTGTTGAAGAATTTCTAACAAGCTCCTTCCAAGACTGTATCATGGCTGGGTGTCGGCATCCATGGAGCAAAGGACCCTCCCTCCTGTCAGCTGTGGCAGGTGGATCCAGAGCATGGCTCCTACTTTCCACTGAGGGGGGCAGGCCAGGAAAGGGTGTCTCTGATCCCTGAAAGGCAGCCTGAGGTGGGATCCACAAACCCAGGGACCCAGAGAGGAGTAGTGGGTTGGAAGAGATCACCAGGAGGTCTGGGACTGGTAGCAGGGAGCAGCCTTGTTCACAGCAGTGATCCATTAAAGATTCCAGGATGGATATGTGTCATTATGAATTTGTCCAAACCTATAAAACATACAGCACCAAGAGTGAGCCCTGATGTAAGCTACAGACTTTGTGTAATACTGATGTGCCAGTGTGGGTTCATCGGTTGTAGCAAACGTACCACTCTGGTAGGGGGTGTTGATAATGGTGGGAGGGGCTATGCATGTGTGGGGACAGTGGGTGTATGGGAAGCCTCTGTACCTTCTACTTAATGTTGCTGTGAACCTAAAATGGCTCTAAAAAATAAAGTCTATTAAAAAAAAGTTTCCAGGATGGAGATGTAGGTCCTCAGTTGTCACAGACTGTGAGTGTGTATTAGGGGCAGGGGGAGTCGAGGGAAGTCTAAGATCTGTGATGTCGGGGAGTCTGGCGTGCTGTAGATGTAACTTCTCTCGAGGTGGTCTCTGCTTGCTCTTTTTTACTTGAAAAACCTCTTGCCTTTATGCTGAGAAAAGCCCCTTAAAGCTACGTTTGTTTGTCGATAATTACTCATGCCAGCGATTGGATAGATCCTCTCACACGCAGCAGTTAGACAGCAGCCAGAACTAACCACAGGGCTGGGCCAGGCTCAGAAATACCATCTTTATGATGCACAGGGGCTTTTGAGCTTGTGGTTTTGGACTTGTGGTTGTGGACTGAGAAAATTGCTTCCTGGGTTTACGGGGAAGGTAGGGGAATGACCCTCTTGCCACCACTTATTCAGTATGACTTCCTGGTGTGGGCACCTGGGACTGAATGTGAGTGACAGGCAAACTTCAGGGGTTTACAGGGAGGCGGGTGGGCAGGCAGGGTGGAAGAGCACATTCTTATCCTACCTAGCATGTTGTTCTTACTAGAACCTCAAAAAGGTGGCCGTTAGGAGAGCACTTACTGTCTGTTGGTCCCTGGGGAGATGGAAATGATGAAGGTTTTGTCTCTACCCTGTAGGAGTTCTCAGCCTCATGGACAACAGATCTGTAATAAATATGATAAGTGATAACAGATGGACAGATTCACATTGGCACAAGTTTTTCAAAAGAAATTTAAACAGAATTCTGAATTACTGTTGGTATCCAGTCTTTTCTCAAATGTAGTGTCTAATGTGAAACTTAGGATGTTTATCAAGCAAAAGATAAATCTTGGAGATGCTGGAATTTTTCTTGAATTCCCCCTGATAAGAATGAATCCTTTCCATTCAGGACCAGAGAGAACCATGCCACACATCTGCACCGAAATCACTCTCCTTGGGGAGGGGATAGCTGAGCGCTCTTCTGGGTTCAGGAACACTGAGCCAGAGTATCATCCGAGACAGGCTCTGCAGCAGGTCATCTCTATACCGAGCGAGATTACGAACACAACATACATAATAGAACGATACCTCTCCGAAGGCACCTGGGCAGGCTGCTGCAGTGCTGATGGTGGCAGGCAGAGCACTGAACTGCAAATTCACCTGGGATCTCCATGTCTTGTACGGATTTCCCTGGGGTGCTAGTGTCCTGTCCGCCTGCAGGTGGTATCTTGAGTCACAGCCCATGGTAAAGGAGAGAGGGTGGGGTCCAGCCTGGGTCAAGCTCTCTTGGACCAGGTTTCGAGGTGCTGACCACAGGTCTGAGGCCCTGAAAAAGTGCTACAAGGAGGGTGTTTCTTTCCCCGCTGGCACTGCATTCAGTTCTTGACAGTTTGACATAAACAAACTGTTCTGGTAGCTGTTTCTTATTCCCTCTTGCCTCCTGCATGCTGCCCACCACCCTTGCTGGTCACCAGGGCTGACATGTGGGGAGGAGTTAAAAGCAGCCTCGCCAACAGTGTATGTCATTGTTTGCGCTCTGTGGAAGGGGGGTGTCTGGCAGAGGCTGGAGACCGCACTACGGCTTGGAGGCCTGTGTGGAGGCCATAGAGTGCCTTGGGAATGCATATGAACCTCTGTCCTCGGAGCATGGTGCCCTGGGTCACTGGTCCTGTGTCTGAGTGCTGGTTCCACTCTTGAAGAGAGAGTTTGTTTTTGTTCCCCTTTGAAACAGATATGCATGTGGCCAAGGCTGTAGGAACCAACATAAAAGTATGTGAGAGCAGCTGTGGCCAGCACTGAAGAGGTTCAGGTGATATACACATGCGCGCACACACCCAGTCCCTTGAACCTCTGCTGGCCTCGCTAGAGAACTTTATGGAAGGGACCCTCTGGAGCTGGGAGAGAGAGCCTTAAGGGCTTGTCCCCATCAAGAGTGCCAGGGCTCTTCCTCAACTTGTCAGAGAGGAAGTCCAGATCAGAAGTGATTTCAGAAGTCAAGGCATAAAATAGCAACACTTGAGAATCTTCGCACATGTCATCTCATTTCATCCCCAGCAGCAGGAAGGGTATAGAGGTTCAGACAGGTTAGGAAATTTTTCTGCCAAAGAGAGAGTGAGGAATTGTGATCTCCAGTCCTCTGATTGTCCCAAAGCATTGTCTGTGTGTGTCTCCCCACCCACCCATCCTCCCTGTGGGCAGGGTGCGTGCTTTTTCCTTTCCTTTCTTTCAGGAACAGCACCCGGTGTAGCACTGGGCGCCTAATGGCTGCTGACTAAGTGCTTAATGGAGATGTTGCTGCTGATAAAACGCAGTTGAAAAAGGAAAAAAGCAAGCAAGCAAGCTGGCCAACATCAAAGCTGTTTTTTGTTTATAGATAAGAGGAAGTTCCACTTTTTGAGGGCTCCAGAGCCCCTGTCCCCAAATCTCAGACAGGGTTAGTTTTAAAATGGAAGCTGGCTGTCTCTCCAACCACCCCCAACCCCACCCCGCCAGTTAACTGGCGGGCAGGCCTGCTGAGGCCAGAAAGTCTCCTTCTTTCCTTCCTTCCTTCCTTCCTTCCTTCCTTCCTTCCTTCCTTCCTTCCTTCTTTCCGTCCGTCCGTCCGTCCGTCCGTCCGTCATTCCTAGACTGCCAGGCCACTGCCCCCGTTTGCAGTGGAGAGCCTTGGGGAAGAATGAGGGTTCCCAGCTGCCTCTGCAGTGAACAATGCTGTCCTCACCGCGGTGGTTTCCACTTGGTTTTTATCCTTCAGAATTTTTCATTGCTACTTGAGCACACCATTTAAAATTACTTAGAAAATATAGATATTAAATAGAGGAATCTGGAGAAAAAGAGATCTCGGAAATGTAACGCACCTAAGCTACAAAAATGTAAAACACGCTTGTGAGGCTGCGTGTGCATTGGCCTTCTTCCTCAATCACACGTTAGTGTGGATGTGATGTCATGTCCCTGATAATGGGTGTGTTCCAGGTGAAAAATTCAGCTAAATGAAATCAAGCAGTGAATCGTTGCAAGAGTTGGGTGATGGTGGGACTCCGCTGTAATCTAGGCCAGATGCACAGGCATCAGATGGTTCAGAGAGTGCTTGTGGCATGTGCATGTGCATGTGTGTGTGTTGCTCACATGTTCTCAGAACACAGGTGGGTTCAAAGGAGAAGCGTGTGTGTTCAGCACTGGGGCCCAGGAGAAGAGCAGGTTCTGGCCACACCAACACACATAAATTGGTGTCTGCCATAAAGGTTGGTGAATTATTTTCTCTTATCTCACTAGCTCAGGGAAAAGAAGGAAGGCACAAAGTTAGGATCATAAACATGACATAAACGTAATCCTTTTAAATTATTTTTAACAGCATTTCAATTTTGATTTGGCCCTAACTGGAGTCTTTTTAGCTTTTTAGAAGATTGAAGGTTCTTCATAGTCCAGGCAGGGTCTCTGTTGAAGCCAGGCAAGCCAGTGACCACCCTGTCCTCTCTTTCTTGGGAGCCACTGATGGCTGTCCATCTACTTTCGCACCAGGCATTGCATGGGTTAGTTTTTTAATTTTATTTTTTAGCCAACCCAATACCATTGCACCCATGTCTCACCTAGGGCTAGATAGAAGTCAGATTGCCTACCTTGCCATCACCTTCTCTCATTCTAGTGCCGACGTGACCACATTCCCACTTGGCCCTCTGAAAAGCCCCCGTAGTGTTTTGGAAAGCATTCAAGCAATGGTTCTCTCACATGTGGTCCAGTTCTCAAGACCCTTGAGCCACAGCTATCAGTTGTGTGCCCCTAGAAGCTTCTTTTCTTCTGCATATCTATTTTCCAGGGGATTTCAGGGTTGGTTCCACAGTTTGACTCATCCTGCCCCTTTTTAGTGGCTTATAAGCCCCAAAGTAATAGAAAGTATTTGTTAAATAATTAGGGGCATTTCCATATTGGGCCCCTAATCCCAAAGATCAGGAAGGTGGCCCTTTGGGTGACCTTTTTCTCCCTGAGAGACTAGAGATCTGTGCAAGAAAAGGGATAAATTTAATTTGTGCACATAAGCCAGATGCAAGACTCTCAGAGTGGGAAGGAGAATTTATACCTTGTGGCTATTCACTTACATGTATTTTGTGCCAGTCTCTATTGCCAGAGAAAGAGATATCAAGATGAATAAGACTGGGTTCTTGCTCTCAAGATACTCACAGTTTAGTGGAGGGGGCAACACTGGACACAGGTCACTCCAGTGTTACAACGTGAAAGTGGAGAACTGAGAACCAACTGCTGGGCCCCTTTCTATTCATGATGCCCTCCTCGGGCAGCAGGGCCAGAGGCCTGCTGGCTTGGAATATTGTTTGCTCCCAGGCCTGATGAAGGAAGGGCTCCACATTTGGTGGAGCGGCCTGTGTGAAGTTCACGCACACTGCACAACTGAAGAGGAAAGTCTCTCGTGTTCACTAGCTGCCGGATCAGCAGAACCTTACACCAGGCACTCCGTGGGCTCACGCAAACCAGGAGATTTGATTTTTTCAGGCCAGCTGTTAATGTTCTTGGAATAAAGGTACTTCAGGGCAGAGATAGGATAATTTTTCTAATATCTAGAAATTAGCAAATTTTACTTTTAAGGGAGGCCGGGGTAAACATATGATGGTCAGCAGAGGGGGTATCAGGCCAGCGTTCGGAGTCTTTCCATTCTTGTTTACAAAGAGAGACTTCCATACTCATGATTCCCATCTTGTTGATATGTGTGCCCCATTTTAATCAGTTTGCCAGATTTAAACATTTCCCTCCGTTTGTAAACAGTATATTTACTCCATCTATCACATTTAATGTATTCTGTGCGTGTGAGTACCGGCCTCTTCAAAACTGTCGACTTCATCATCTGTGTGCTGTCTAGAAATGAGATCTTGATGCCCCCCAAATGAATTATGAAAAGCTTTTCATAGTAATATAATTGATCCACTGTTGGCCACACTTATAAAAAAAATCAATGTGATGTGTTAATATTTCATGAGTGCCCACGTTGCCAGCTCCTTGCAATGGGACCAAACTATAAAGAATGAGAATTGTTTCATAATAGCCCAGCACATGGACGGAGTGCCAGGAAAGAGAGTTTGGGGTTGACTTGAAAGTTTGCAGTGCAACAGGGCCATTGAAAAACAATCCTCTGACTCATGTCAGATTGGTATAATTATTTAATACCCACAATGCAGCCTTGTCCCCACGGATTTACACTGGAGAGGTTTCTTACCCACACATTGTGGTTATTAGCTGCAGAGAAAGCAGCGTTTGTTTACAGTGACATGGGGTATATCTGTATGGCAAAGAAAACACTGCATATTCTGTCTTCTTATGAGGGAGGCAGGAATTTGGCAGACAACCTGTAGGAAATTGGGAGACATGCCCTCATTACTTTTCATATATGTGGGTGGTTGCAGCTAATAACCATTAGACACCTTTTAGTTTTAACCTTTGTCCTGAACTCTGAGAGAATGAAATTGCATGCTTACTTTTCATCCATATGATATCACACAGCAGATGTGCTCCAGAGTGTATCTAGACTTAGAATCGTTCTGCTTCCATTCAATTTGGGGTCACAAACATTGTCTCTGGAACCACTGGCAACATTTGTAGAAAGAGTGGTGCATTTTGAATAGTTCTCGCATGGCCAAATCTCATTAAGCTCTTTCTAAGGACATGGGTTTTTTGGGGTTTTTTTCCCCAGAGTCAAAAAATGAAAGTTGAGGAAGTAGCACTCTGGGTCCTCTCTGGGGACATGTCTGGTTTGAAGATCAGTGGTGGTGGTCATGACCCAGAGTCAGGGTGTCCGGGTGCTTGGGAGATGAAAGCCCTTTGAGTCTGGGGGGGTCAGTCAAGTCCAGCTCCTCAGAACTGCCCTCCGAGCCTTGCCTGGCCCTCCCCTCTTCCCTCACACGGAACTCTCGTAATTGCCTTTGCTGTCAAAGGAGATTCAATACCAATGGGTTGCTCAAGCATAGAGAGCAACAGGGCGACATTGAACCAGGGGAGTGTGAAATTGTCCTGAGGCACTCACAAGCCGGGGTGTGCAGATGCAATTTATAATTGCACCGGAAATACTTGTAACCTTTATCACGCTTACTGGTGGAAATGAGAAAATCTATGTGAGCCAGCTGAGGACTGACTTGGGACCCATAGGAAGCGACTGGATCCTCTTAGTGTTTGCAAGAGAACTGCAAATAGAAAGCAGACTGAGAAAATGTAATGTAAATATATTTTGAACCCCAAATTAGCATTCATGGTATGTTCAAGGTTTTTTAATGTTTTTGGTTCAACAGGAAGTCTGGGAGATCTATAGGAATTTGGGGGCACTGTTGATTGATGGTTTATGGAGACCGGAGAACCTAAATTTTGGAATTGGTATTGTTTTGGAAAACCTGAATGTATCGTGACTGAAATGCAGATGGTGTGGTATTCAGAGTGATGCAAATTGTGAGCCAGTTAAGGGAGAGGCCTGCGTTTCAGCATCTTCTCCTTGTACCATGCATGGGTGAAGGCTGCGTGGCTGCATTGTTATCACTGGTAGGGAAACCTTGAGATGCTTGTATAGAGGGAATTACTTTTTAATTAACGAAAATACTCTATATGAGTATTCACTTTATAATCCTTCATTTATGTCTTATGCACTTTTTATGTGTGTCTGTTATATTTCAGAGTAGAAAAAAATGTTTAAAAAGCAATCTTATTTTGTCATATATTGGCCCCATTTTAACTCATCTGAAATGAGGGGTTAAAAACATGTTATGGTTTCACAGACAACTGAATGGCTTGTTGATTTTCATATGATAAACCCACACACAAAATCTTTGCTTTCTTATCCTGATTGTGAGCGCCTTGAGGGCAGGGACAGTTTCTCATGCTTCCTGGGATTGGAGGTGGAGGAACTAAGTGCGCCGAGTGTCCAGGTGGGCAGGAACCCAGTGGTTGGAGCTCAGGGCCTGTGCAGGGATGGGGCCGAGGGTTGGGTATTGGAGAGAACTGTGTGCCGTACTGTGGAGTATCATTTCCTCCATCAGTGCAGAGCCAGGTGGCAAATGTTACATTAGTGGGAAAGTATGTTGGTATGACATGGTTCAGTTTGAGTGAAACATGTTCAGGCTCTTGCCATACAGTAATTTTCAGCAACCCACAGGACACTGCTGTTCTGGGGAACGGAGGGTGGCTTGATTCTGCGGCAACATCACGGCTGTGTAGCCTAAGAGCAGAGACGTTCCCCAGCCCCCACCCACCCACAGGCCATCCAAAGCCTTTGCCTCTAACAGCACTTTGTCTCCTGAGAAGAAAGGCATAGTTGTTTTTCCCTTCTCCCTCTCCTCCTGCCCCCAAAGCATCCTCCTTCTCACCCAAACCATGATCTCAGACCTTAGGAGTTACAAATCAGACAGTTCATGGAGCTTCTTTGAGATCGGTTGTCTACAACTGGTGATGCAATCAAAACACCCTAAAAGAAGCCTTTGGAGAAGGAGCTTGCCAGGGTCACGAGATATGCTTGCATTGAGAGAGGAAGTGTGATTATATGAAGAAAAAGTAGAATACAAAGTTGTACCTCTTTCATGATTATGGCTACTGTTTCAGGGGCAAGGGCCAGAAGGGAACCCCAACCAGTGAAGACCATTGGCTTGTAAGGGCTGTGGTACAGTGAAGGCTGGTTTCCCAAAATAAAATGAGTCCATTATGATACGAATTTGTTGGGCCACTGATATATAATTTAAAGAAAGCAAATTTGGATCATTATAAGATGGCAAAAGTGAGTCTGAAAATCAAGCAAGGAACCCAGGAAGGTACATCGTACAAAAGTCTCTCCGAGGCTGATTGCAGAAAGGGCTCTGGGGCAAGGGAAGTGTTTGTAGCCATTTAGGGGCTTGGTACTTTTCTAAGTGCTTTGTTTAGGCTTTGCCTTGGACTTTCTACTAGACCGTATGCTCTGAAACCTGGGGGAGTGCACTCCTGCTGTTGTCCAGGGTTTCTAGAAGCAAAGCCCTGTTCTCTAGTTTGTCTACTTTTCTGTTGCTACCTGACGCCGGATTCTGTGTGGGGTGACTTTCTTCAAGGCCCCGGTGTGATGAGCCATTGAGCAGAAGTGTGTGAGATATCACTCACGGCTTTACTAAGTACGTGTGGCTTTCAGAGCAGTGATTTGCCATTTCTTATGTGCAAACAAGAAGTCTACAGTTTTGAATTCTGGCCTCAGTGTCATCATTTTCTTGCCTGGCAACCGTGCTCTAGTCCTGAAGTCTTTCAGAAACTGTCAAAGCTGTCTATATTCACTGTGAGAGACTAATGCAGGCATAGAGGAAAGTTAACCTGTCACAGTTTAGTTTAGTTTCTTCAGTGAAATGGGGCCATAACTGAGGCCTTCACTGGGAGTTCCCTCCGTATGCAGATAGCAATTAAGAACCCCATCTACACGGCTCTGGGGTAGTTAGACTGTTTGGGACGGGAGGTTGCCTCCTGTCTCGTGAGGAATCTAAGGTGTACGGGCAGTGCTGGATTTAGAACAGTCGGTTGTTGGGAGGTGCAGAGGGTGTGAGAATTGGGGGTGGCAACTAAAGAGTTATTGTCCATAAAATGTGGTAAATATGTAAGTGGGGGTAAGCAAAGTGTTCCAGAGAAGCACTTAAGTGTCGCTAGTTTTTCCTTCAGCAGATAGAGGTCTGGCTGCCCCACCTGAAACAAATATTTATTTTAGATCTTAGGGAAACCAAGTAATTTTTGCTTCACACCTCTCTGAGGTACTGGAAAATGAGAACTTCTATAAAATTAGGGAAATGAACTCTAATTCGGCCCATACACTTCATTAATTTTCTTACTCTGCGTAGATTTTAAATCCTTTGAGTGAGACTTTTATTTTTAATTTATTTACTATGAAATCCTCACTTGTAATGCCTAGTTTGTATATTCATCCGTTCATCTTTTCTTACCACATTTATTGCACTGTGCATGAGTCCATGAGTTGTAAAGCACTAAATGTGCACCGTGGGTGCTGGGTTCTACATACGGTAGGTATTCAGTCAGTCGTCTGCAGACTGGTCTAATAGTGTAAACAGTAGTCATTCTAGGCAAGCGCTGTGGCAGAGGCTGGAAACTGTACAGGATCGAGTGTGAGGGTGTGTCATAGCTGGCAGTTGCATCCACCAGTTGGATTCTGAACACCCATCTGTGCCTCTTGCTGAGGCATCTAAATTTTCACCTTTCAGAGAAAACAAGGTCTTTGGAACCAGTGTGTTCTTTCAAACCGTGCTGGATGCTGCCGGATTGTTTCCATTCTGGAACCAAGTTTTTTTTTTTTTTTTTTTGAAAAAAAGAAGTCCGGCTGCTTTGTTAAGATAAGAGACTGTTGTGTGAAAATTGCTGCGTGAGAGCTCCCACTGAAGGCCCATCTCCTCCAGACCCCGGCACAGCTCACTCCCAGCTGGCCACGTGGTGATGGGGCCCAGTTTCCAGAGCTGCCTTTCCCCTAGTCCCTCCCAGTTCTGGACACGGGGGTGAGTGAGGGGTGGAGAGAGTTGGTGGGGCCAGCCTGGGGGCTGCTCAGCAGCCGGCAGCGGTGTCACCTCCTCCCTGAACGCACTGCCCGTTTGTCCTGCCTTATGTCCCTTTCTCTCCGCTTTACACAATCTTTGCATGACACAGTGCTACTCTTTCATGTATTTAGTTGTTAATACTTTTATATGTTTTATCTATTAGATGACATTTTCAGTTCTCTGTTCTCAAATTAAAACATGCATTGATTTTTTTTTAAGTTAATGAGCATGTCTTTTATTTGTGTGCACTCATGGATCAAAAGTATAAGGAAATATTTATGGAGCTCTGTTTTGGAAAGTCTTCCAGAAAGATAATAGCATGAGTAGAACACTTTGTGCAAATTATGAATATGGCTTCCTCCTACGATCTGGTACAAGGCAGAGATGTTCGATCTTGCCACTTCTCTCCAAAATTGTACTGTGGATTAATATTAAAGATATTCAGATTGTAAAGGAAGAATTAAAACTGTCTTTATTTGCAGATGAATTGAGCCTTCATATAGAATATCTTAGGGGACACACACACACACACACACAACAAACGTATTAGAACTTATAAGTTCAGCAAAGTTATGGGATATGAGATCGACATACAAAAATCAATTGTATATGCTAGCAAAAAACAATCTGAAAATAAAATTTCAAAAACAATTCCACTTAAAATAGCATCAAAAATAATTCATAGGGATAAATGTCAAAAAGAAATGTAAGATTTCCACACTGGAAACTGTAAAACATTGCTGAGAAAAATTGAAGAAGACCTGAACTAATGGAGCTGTATTCCATGTTCATAGATTGGAAGACTCAATATTGTTAATTCTCCCCAAATGGATTTATAGAATCCCTATAAAAATCCCAGCATGCCTTTCTGTATAGAAATTGACAAGCTGTTTCTAACATTTATATAGAAATTCAGAGGAATCAGGATAAAGAAAACAGTTTTGAAAAAGAAGAAAATAGAGAATTATACTTTTTGACTTCAAAACTTTCTACCTCGCTATGGTAATCGGGATGGAGTGTTACTGGTGTAACGATGATCAATGCTGCTGAGTTCAGAGGCTAGAAATAAACCATTACATTTATTGTCAATTGATTTTTCTGTAATGGTGCCAACGCAATTTAATAGAAAAAAGGTCATCTTTTCAACAAATAGTGCTAGGACAATTGGATATGCATATGTCCAAAAAAAAAAGAAAAAAACAATTCAAACCTTTACCTCACACCATACACAGAAATGAACTCAAAATGGATTGTAGACCTAAGTGTAAAAGTTAATACTAGTCATCTAGAAAAAAATGCAGTAAAAAATCTTTATGACCTTGGGTTAAAGCAAAGAGTTCTTAGATATGAAACCAGAAGCACGGCATGCCAAACTACTTTCCAGGAGGTTTCATAGCTGTGCATATGAGATCATCTCAATATTCCTTTGCTAGCATTGAAAAATGTTTTTTTTTAAATCTTTACTTATTCAGTAGGTGAAAGCGAACACATTATTGAACTACATTCTCTAGTTCACAGTAAGGGGGAATTTTTAAATTTTATTAACCATTCAAAATAATAAAACTCTCTGGGCTATTCTTGATCTCTGTCCTATCTTTTCCTAACCTACCAAACCTTTCAGTAGAAAATGGAAAATGTTTCCTTGAAGAGGAACATAGTTTATAGGACTTTATATGTTGAATTATACTTTCCTGGGCAACTGTGGGTTTAATGGTCCTCCAGGGTAGATCCATAGTGATTTTTGACCTTTTGCAAAGAAAATAGTGTGAGTGATTAAGTTTTCAAGAAATGAACAGCAAAGTAGTAAGTAGACATAGACCTGACTGTTACAGTAATCAGGTGTGATTAAAAATAAATAGTGTGGGATTTAAAATCCATCAGCTTGGGTTCGAATTGTGGTTTACCTCTTACCAGCTATGCAGACCTTAGGGCCATTACTTAACCTCATCAGGTCCTCAGCGTCATCTGCAAAATGGAGATATGGAAATCACTCCCCTCTCTTAAGGTTGCTTTGAACAGAAAGTGAAATGCTGTGTCTCATTTATTTCATCAAGTGAGAGAAGGTTTAGCACTGTATCTGACATATAGGAACCCATTATTAATTGGTATTGTTATGGATTGGATTTTGGATCCCTGGGCTTGAAGCCTGGACCCTGGAGCTTCCTGAAGGAGGTTCTCCCAGGCATTCCACACAGTCTTCTCATCTTTTTAAAGTACAGTTCAGTGGAAAGGTGGGGAGCAAGGTCTTTTTGTCACTCTACACATGATTTCCCTTGGGGCTGCAGTGCTCCCTATGGTTTGAATTCATAGAGAAACGAAAGGACAAGAGGGAATTTCTCTCAACACTCTGTCTCCGGGAATACCTCTGGGTGCTGGTGAGATGCCACTCTTCCATTCTGTTGTTGTTGTTTTTAGAGCTATAAGCCTTCTGGGTAGACCCCAGCGGATTTTCTCGAGTGCAGAGGAATTAAGTAAGGTGCGGGGAATCCATTTAGAGTTTATTATCTAACGAACTTTGTCTAATCTAGCTTTAGCCCTAAACTTAGGTGTTTTGCCTCTAACTAGCCTGAGAGTACTTCACAGTCAGGAACTGCACCTTTTAATTGTCGGCGTCTCCTTGGCACCAGCCCCAGTGCTAAGCAAACGGCAAGCATTCAGGAAATGCTGGGAATGCGCCTGGCATTTTCTGTTTCCAAATAGACTAAGTTAAGGAATCATACTTATGTCCAATGGCGGTCATACTCATGATCTCATTTTGTCCCCTTAACAACCCTTGGAGGGAGGTTATGAGAATGATAGCACATTTTCCTTATTCTGAAAATAGAAGACTTAGGTAAGTTAATCACATGCTAAAAAATTATACAGCCCTTAGAGGGAGAGCAGAAATTTGAACTTAGAGCTACTGACTCTGGGTCAGAAAGGCATTCTGTTGCTTCCTGCTGCTTATGTTGCAGATTGTCACCTACATCAGATGTCATCATAGCAATGAATTTTGTCCTAGTGATAGACCATGCATCCTGCTTGCCTATTTTTAGGTTTGCTGGAGGAAGAAAAAAGTTTTTCACCTTCAGTATGTTGGAGAATGAGAAAAATCCTAGGAGCAAAGGTATTTACTCCGCCCACCCTGTACCCGCGCCCCCCCCCCCCCCCCCCCCCCCCCCCCCCCCCCCCCCCCCCCCCCCGCAACCTTCTGGACAAACGTTTATGGTTTATGGACTTCATATCATGTTTTGCCCTTTGTGCCAGGACAGCTCAAATGGATGCTTTTGTCACCACCCCTCCTTTTTTGGCAGGAGTCGTTGTCTCCCTAGCCAATAAAAAACTAAGAGAAAATGACATTTCCTGGTAATAGAAAGTAGCAGTTGGTGAAACTTTAGAAATGTTGGCTCTGTGTGTGTGTGTTTTGCTGAATAAGAAACGGCCACAGTGGAGTCAGTTGTTGGTTTATTTGGCTGAAGAATGTATCTGCTTGCATCATGATTGTCAAGAAAGGTCTTTAAAAACCCCAGCTTGACTCTGCAGGGCTGAGGGGGGCTGCGCTGCTGCTGCTGCTCCAGGATGGAGATCTCTTCCTGGTGGACACTTGATTCACAAGTACACTAATTATTCATTCTTCCTCCCTGCAGCCTGCTGAAACAATCGCCCAGCTTGTTTGGTGCGCAGTGTGGCGTCGGACAGCAGGCCTTTTTATGTAACTGATGGCGCTGTATGTTCATATTGTTCTTTATGTACTTATTTTATAGCTTATGCAGCAGACATTCGAGTCAATTAGCTTCTTGTCTTGCAAACTGGGCACTGCTGTTCTAGAACTAAGTTAGAAGGGTGTGTTTTAGGGCAACCAGGCGACCTCTCTCCTTTCTTTTTGTTGTTCTGTGGGTTGGTTTCAAGTTACAGCATTTTTATTGGCTCTTCTCGGCTGAACCTTGGTTTTCAAAAGCTGACTTTTGGGAGTTGAATTTCTTAAAGCCATAGCTTTTCTTTTCACAAAATTGAAGTCAAGTAATACACATAGCCCACCCCAGGGCAGTGCGATTTTCCTTTTTAACCGATTGATATACATATTAATAGTACTTACTAACCGAAAGTACAAGCGAATGGTTTTTCTAAACAGTTTCTTCACTGATGAATCCATGTTTTGTCTTGGTTTATGTTTTTTTCTGTATAATCTTACTCCTGTTTTATTTTTACACTTTATTTTCCTCACCCAGCTGCTTTTTTTTTTTTTTTTTTTTTTAATTTGAACCTGTCTCAAAACCCTTTCGGGAACAAGTTGGAGTATAAATAAGTTAGTTAAGTTCTATCACAAATATCCTTCAGACTGTTTCTGCACATGATAATATTTATGGAGCATGGATTCACTGTTTTAAGCTTGTGAGGATTTTTAAATGTTAGAAAGAAAATTTAGCAAAAAAGGAAAATAAATTTCCTGCTTCCTTTTTTTTCTCCTTTACTGTGGTTTTAGCTCCCCAACCTGGTTAACATTTCTAGTGATGGTGGACGTGGAGGCACCCGTGTCACAGGAGATGCCGTAGACTGAAACGCAGCAGGAGGATTATTACCCAGTGCATTTTGCCCCAATAGACCTCATGGTTCTGCATGGCAGTGACTCATGTTTACCCTTGAATTCTCAGAGCCTCCTGTGGTACCTGGCCCAAGGTAGTTATTCAAAAAAATATGCAAGAATGAATGAGCAAATGAGCCTATCCACCCACCCTTTCCCTCCCTCGGAGTAAGCATCCCTTTAGCCTCACCTGAACCAGAGAGTCTTCACTCAGCCCATTCGGTTGTGCCACAGAGCTATGGTCACCAAGGGACCCTGGGTGTGCCTTGAGGAACAACTAAAATCTCTGAAGCAGTTGGTACCAACTGTGATGAAAGCATAAAATATTGCTTATTTCCTTTAGAGGGAAAACCTAAACCAGACAAAAGGATCTTGAAAGCTTCTTATTCTCACTGACTTTGAACATTGGCTGTAGTGCTCATACTGATCTTCTGGCCAAATAGTTTTCTCCCTTTATGCATTTATTGAGCATATTCTACATTTGAGTCTCCAGTGTTAGCGTAAGAGGTGGAAAAGCATGAAGATGTAGAATGCTTCTGCAGACCCCTTACTACTGAGGTGTAGAGATTAAGCATCAGCTTAGTTGTTTACAGTACAATCACCAGGAAAGCTACAAGAGTTAGAGTATATTGAGCATGTGCTGTGTCCTGATGACAGGGCCTGGTGCCTTAATTGGATTTGGCTGTGTAATTCATGAGCTAGGACACATGTGTTAACATCACAAGACTATTGAGGCCATCTTTATTTCTCTGTAACGCTCACGACAAGACACTTAGGCTTTTTAACTGAAGGGTTGGGCAGGGGGAGGGTTAGTTAGTGGCTACCGGCAAAACAGGACAAGGACATTTCATATTGGGAAGAAGTTTGCTCAGCTGGGCCTTGGGGATGAAGAGATTGAGGGAGGACAGGCACAAGGACATGGAGGTCAAGGGGGCATCAGAGGAAGGACCTGGCAGGAGCATGTGGCAGAGGCCCCTGTGTCATTAGGAAGTAGAGGAGCTTAGCCTTGCTGAAATTGGAGGAGAGAACCAAGGGAGAGGTAGGGTGACTATGACCAAATAAAGAAAAAGAACATGCTGGAGACTGACCTGTGCCTCACCTTACTGGGCAGGTGAGGTCAGAGGACAGCCTGCCCTGCAGAGATCCACAAAGGCTGCCAATGGGGGTGTCCAGATGGGTAAAGTGGGGATAAACAAGAGGCCCAGAGGTGGGAGCCCCTGTTATGTCTTAAGGGAATCAGCTTACTCTGATACATCTCTGCAAATTCCAAGATGCTCAGTTCCTCCAGTGAATTCTTTAGCATTTAATAAAAAGAAATATCTACTGTGAATTTTAAGAAGTTACTTTTTCTATTATTATTTTAATTTCTGAAGCCCTTAGTGAAATCGGAACTGCTCAATTTTTTAGTTGTCTGTTTATGTTGTATTTACTTGTTATATCCACTTACATTGTCTTGGCAGGAAGTGGGCAGCCTCCCTTTGGTTGGTATACCTCATTCATTGGGCTGCCTAGGCAGTTTGCTCCTGTCCTCCAGGGCTGGTGACACAACCACTGAGTCCTGGCCCCTAAGGAAGACTCAACCCTAACCTGGTCACCCATTTGAGCAGCCTGAGAACCAGCAGGCCCTTTCTCATCGTACGCTGCTGAAGGGAAGGCTTCACCCTGTTACCTCTGGGCACGGGGATCTTTATATGCAGAAGCAGGCAGGGAGTTGTGCCCAAGCTGTCAGGGCCTCATCTCATCTGGGAGAACTGCCGCCCTGTACAACACAGCCCAGCCGCATTTGTTCTTAGGTGTCAGCCTCTTGTGTATGGTTAATAAACAGGATCTAGAACATGTTCATGCTTTTAAAAAATCTGTTGGCATGTGAGTAATACACATAAATATGTATACATGCAATGTTTTTACACAGTTATAAATTGATGATATGTATATTTTGTATATTAATTATATTTTAATTACATTTTATGCACATACACCCTAATTTTAGTTCCTGTTTGTGGCCAGTGTAAAAGCAGAAAGCAAGCCAGAAGTGTAAGGAGAGTGAGTGAGGGCCCCTCACCCTCTCTGGGTCCCTTCCCTCCACTGTCATTTCTTTCTCTGGCTGAGCCTTCTGCCTTCCCCTGTGTTCTGACTCAGTGCTGGGGAAGGTGTGGCCTCTCTTCCCCCCATTCCCCTGCTGTATAGGCCAGTTCCCACCATTTAGTTCTACAAACGAAGGTCTCTGGCACCCCCTTTTAGTCACCAAATTTTCAGGATCCCTTCTCCATGAAGCCTGCCTTGTCTGTTTCTCTGTCTCCTACTCCTTCCTTTCCAACTTACCCTGTCTAAATCTTGTCCTTCAGAGCCTGTCCGAAATATCACTCCTTCCATGGATTTTTTCTCTTACAAATCTTGCCCTTCCCTTGGCCCCTCTGCCACCTGAAGACTTTCTCCATTCCCAGAATTTTCCCCAGTGCCTTGAGCTGATCTTAGATATACCTTGTTTACCATTAATTGGGCGCCCGTTCCCCTCAAACTCCTTGAGGGCACATGCTCTGCTTCATTATCTTTGTGTCTCAAAAATCTTGCTCTTAGACCGTCAAGAAATGCTTGCTTGAATTAGTTTTTTAATAGACATTGGAGAGGATTTTTTCCTTTTTTTTAAGCAAAACGAAAATATTATAAAGTCTCAGTTTGTCTGGGACTACCGTTGGCTTTACATATTTAAATTTCATGTTGTGCTTACTATTTATTTACCTGCTTCTTACTGAAGTGTGCCACTTTATTTTATATAGGAAGGGAACATTGGCCCTTCTAATGGATGTGCCAGGCTGGAGATTTACTGCTTCCTCCATGTAGGAAGTGTTAGTCCCAGTTTTGGTGCCTGTGGGGTAACTGACCCTAGAGCTGCATGTGACTTGTCCAGAGGCAGCGAGGAATCTGCAGGCTCCCGATTCACACTCACATCTCTCCGCCTCCTTCCACTGAACCCCACCTCTGCTCCCTCCCTCTCCGAAGGGTCAGCTGGTTACTGTGTGCACACAAAAGACATTAGGTTGAGAGTTTTATTTGTTCACCATGCCAAACTGTTTGTATTTATTGGATCTTCCTAATTTGATGGCATATGAAGAATTGTCTATTGCTGAATTAAAAGCAAGCATATGAACAAAACCCAAGATGAAATATTGTCAGAGATGGTCATTCAGTTAATCTAGACACTCAACAAGGGTTATAACCACAATATTGATGACTGAGGAAAATTAATCAAACTTTTTTGGTAAATTATACTCAAAGCCAGGCTACTTTTTAGTAAAACAAGAGAAAAATGGTAGTGTTCCCAAGGCTGTATTCAGTCTGCACATTCTCAGTAAGACCTCATTTTTCCCTCTTTCCCTTGAGTTTCAGGTTTCCTTCTGGTTCCTGCACTAATTGTTAATAACCAGACTGTTGTCACAGTTCAAACTTTCCTATTGACACTTCAATCATTTTTAAAGATCTTGAATGTTCAACCTGCATAAAGCTAACCTTTTGCACTCTATTAAAATTTAAGAACCCCTTGATCCTCAGCGAATGCCCCAGCTACTGGATCATGAAAGCATTACCCGGTGCCAAGGGCATGAGGCAGTACACTCATTCCTTTTTAACAAATAATAAGAAGTTTGACTTTTCATTTACACATCCTGCCAATTGCTAACAAGTTTCCATCTCGTTCAAACACCAGATTGATCCTAAGAAATTGAAAATATTGATTTAACCCTCTGTCTGATTTGTACTGCAGGCACCTGCTAGTGCAGTCTTAGCACATTGCAATTGCTTGGCTGTAATTCCTCAGGGGACCACTAATAACTACCACATCTGTCTTTTCATCTTCTGAAATTATGCTAGCAGTTGTCCAAGTCAATTGTGATTCATTTGATACTGCTCTCCTTCAAGACATATTGCAACCAAATAGACTTGCTCACCAGTAATATATCTGATGACATAGTTAGTTCTCGTTAATTGACAGAATGATTCAGGCTTTTATGGATGGCATTAATTGGTCCCTTGTGTCCATGCAATAATTGACCAGACAGAAGAAGCAGCGTTAGCTTTCACCCAGTCAGGAGAGTTTTGAGATGAGGTAAATATAGTAAAGATGACAAAATGTCTGTATTTTTAATCAACACTTTATCAATGAACTGAAGAAAAAAAAAAGATTTGGCTGGAATTCAGATCATCTTAATTATGAACATTGCTTTCTAGCCCACAGAGGTGTGCTAAAATGCAGGTCTGCCTCCCCCAGCCGTCTGTTGCTGAAATGTTTACATACAGGGTATAACTTGAATCTGACATATGCAAAGCAGGTGAGTGCTGTCCCTGAATTAAGGTAATGAAAAAGGAGAAATATAATGAGCTCTATTGGACATGCATCATTACTAACCTGACAAATTGGGCACATAAAATCTGAAAATGTGAAAATTTCTCACCTCTTACTTAGAGAGTAAGTCACACCCCAGAATGTTTGGGTAAGTTGTCTCATCTTCCTGAAACTTAAATTCACTCCTGGCACTATGCTGCTGAAAAAAGCTTTGGCTTTCTTTTTCCCACAGGGTCAAGTTTTTCTTTCATGTATAAAAATGTTCACAACCTGTTACCACTGTTCATTCCCCCTACACTGGTAGTCACACGGAATTTGTCAGTATTTCCAAGATATCTAATACTACACAGCCATTTTAGAAATTCCCGCTTACACTTCAAGAACCCTTTCAGGTGCCTCCTTTGAGTGTCTCAAATGTGATGAGCCGCCTGCTGCTTGGTGCTTACACGCTGGGTTCCAGGTTTCCCCAACTAGACTTTCAGCTAGCCTTGTGCAAGGGCTGCGTCCTCGTGCTCGGCATCTGTAATCACCTAAGGACTTAATGGATATCTGTTGAGTTGCATTGCAGTAGTTACATCTTGGGGGAATGAGAATTTAAAGTTTAAATTCAAAAAAGATGACTTGGCTAAAATTAGATGTTAAGCAGTATGTCTCATAGCCAGTGTCAACAAGTGGCTGGCAACCAGCATTGGGAGATAATTACAGTTTGGTGTAAAACAAGCCATTTGAGGTGTGAAAGATAAATTACCCAGTTCACATTTGGTGAGGCAGGGGTGAGGTATGAGCTTTGCAGAATAGGTTCTCTCGTGTGTGATTTACAGACTATTCATCCTTTTTAGGTCATGCGTTACTTAGGCTGACAGTGGCTGGAACAGAAATATCCGCAGAGACTTTGGACTTGCAAACATCCGGCATGGCCTCCTTTTAAGGGCAGTGCAGCCTGACAGACTGGGGCTCAAATCGCAGCTCAGCTTTGCCGTTTAATAGCCGTGTGCTTTGAGTGAGCCCTTTAATTGCTCTAAGGCTCAGCTTCCTCACCTGTAAACTGGGCATACAACTAGTACCTGTCTTGTAGGGCTTTTGTGATAGTAAAGAGTGATACTTAGGAAATGTGTTGCACAGTAGCTTGTACACAGTAGGCACTCAGTAATTGGCACCTGTTACTGATTTACGTTTTGACACTTCCTTCTCAGAGTTCAGACAGGTGGAGAGTAAATGCAGTGTGTATGTACAGAAATGCCTTAGAGTTTTCTGTTTTTTTCTTAACTCTGCCTTTAGTTGCATGAGGGTGCCTTTGACTCTTAAGAGATTACATGTAGCTTCCATTGAACTCAGAGCACCGTGCTACAGTCAGCATGTAGCAGGGGGAGGATGGCAGCAATGTGCCAACACACCAGCAGAGAATATGTGTGATATCAGATCTTGTTTTTTTTTTGGGGGGGGGGTTAAATATCTTTTACTAGAAAGCAGCAGATCTGCCATTGTGATAGACAGTATTTAATTTTCACTGATTTGGGATAGGTTCCTGGTGATGCCAGTAGTTTATTGCCCAATCTAGGTCTGGCATTTTATACTTCCAGAACATTTTCATGTTTGTAGGATAATACATTTGTTTGACAGCAAGATTATAAATGGTGAAATTATACAAAGAAACCTTGGCTTTTGACTTATGACTGGCCTAGAAGTACAGTATGTATCGCTTTTCTGTAACCTGCAGGAAAAAACAATTTCTGCAAAGAGGCACTCAGGGACCTCAGTCCTGGGAAACCAAAGTTGGTACTTATGTGTGAACTTGACTGATACAAATATCTCCAAATGGAAAGGGTTGGCACACAGTAGGTTTTTAAGTTGTTGGATCGATGAATGGATGAATGCATGAATGTCTTAAGGCTGCTTTCAGATAAGTTATATTTGTAGGGAATACTAATCTTTTTAAAAAAATGTTACTCTTCCTGCTATGACAAACACAAGGCCCTGAGTGTAATGGAGTGAATGGGGTCAATCCAGTCCCACTAACCCTTAACTGGGATCCTTACATTGAGGGGATGGGAATTTAACTTGGAGCAGAGGGGGAGCTTAGTGATTTTGGAACCGGTTGGACTTCAGGGGTAGAGCACATGGGATCTGGAAAAAGAGGTAGCAGAACTGTAACAAGAAGTAGAGCTAGCAGGGGAATGATAGAAGAAAATCATTGTTTTTTAACTGGGGGTTAGGGGTATTGGGGTAAAGTTGATGAAGTCTCTCTCTTCCTTTTAGCAACTCAGAACACAGGTTGTCACTGGTAGTAGTCTTTCTCTTATTATTGGGTGATTTTTGTGGACCAATCTTGCATTTATGAGCTCAGCAAGATTTTGTGGACGAGCTGGAAATGAACCGTACACATTGTCATTCAGGCAAAGGTCATACCACCTTTCCATTTTTGACTTCCAGCCGTGGAAAACAACCCCTGCTGATCTCCCTGCCTTGAGGGGGATGTGGATAAATCGTCACTGTATTGTGGTTGTGGTGCAGTAAAGGTGAAGAGCAATGGCACGTTTGTCGTAGGAAGAGTGAGCAGATCTATTTTCCTTTGACAAAGATTGCCTTTGAAAAGTGTTGAATTATGAAATGCTGTTTCCTTCAATGCATCTTACTCAGACTTAACGTGTGCTTCCTTTTTCACGTCCAGCACCTCAGCCCCAGTTAATTAATGGCTGTGCATCCCTTAGTGACTCTCTCTCAAGCAGGCACACTTGCATGTATACCCCAGTGCATAACGGCAAACAACTTAATTAACTTACTTTCTGTCCATGATTATCTTAAGCTGTTATGTCCAAGAGTTCGCACTGCAAGTGTATCTTCAAATCTGTTTGAGTAAAAGGAACCAGCACGTTGGGTTACCCTCTCATTCCACTCTTCGACCGCGTGGGTGGTAGGTAATATGAAGAGTAGCCACTCCCATCATGTTATGTGGCTACTCGCTTGAAATGGTTATTAATTTCCCCCAACACTCAAGATTTCTTGTTTGTTATTTCTTATTTCAGGATGTGTAAATTTTTCATCGAGCCCTTGCCCTATGGGAGCCGCTGGGCCCTCAGTAGTGGGCATGGCAAATGTGATGACTATGAATTTAGTCTCTGGAAGCTACAGACACATTGTGTTCGTTCACTAGGGCTTCTATAACAAAAGGCCACACATTACAAATTTATCTTCTCACAGTTCTGGATGCTAGAAATCCAAGACCAAGGGGTCAGCTGGTTTGGTTTCTCCACAGGCCTCACCTCTGAGCTTCCAGATTGCTGCCTTCTTGCTGTGTGGCCCTCCCCTATGCACACCTATCCCTGGTGCCTCTTCCTCCTCCTGTAAGGACACTGGTCTTATTGGACTAGGGCCCCACTCTCATGACTTCGTTGAACCATAATTACCTCTTTGAAGGTTCTGTCTCTGAATACAGTCACATTGGAGTTAGGGCTTTCCCATATAAATTCAGTTACTCCATAATACACATTAATAATCACTGACATGGGTGGTAGGTGGCCCCCTGTGCATGCCCCCACCCGAGGCCAGGGCAGAGTTGGTGGAGACAAGGGCTGTCTGAGATGCAGATTGGCATGGAAGTAGGAATTGGCCAGGCAGAAAGGGAAGGGAGAAACATCTTAGGTTACATGTTTGCAGGTCCAGAGGACATGAGAGAATGTCAGGGATACAGTGTGACTGAATCTAGAAATACTTGCTTTTTTTCACCCTTGAGTTTGAATGTGTGTGCACATAAAGTATAGGTTTAATTGCATCAACTCTGCAAACTCAGTGCATCCTGTCCTTGGATCTGTGAGTGGTGTTCAGTGTGAAAGTGTCACTAAACGCAGGCTCCTTCTACCTGTGGAGAGTCAGGGCTGTGAAATGGGGTTGACCGTGTAAGCATCCTCCCCACATACCTGTCATACCTATTCCGCTCTGTTTGGGTTTCTCGGCTGCCCTCTCCTTTACCACCTACAGGTGCCACCTCTCTGCAGGCAGTTGCTTGGCAGGTGAGCATAAGGGTGAGGTGGGTTGACCTAGTGAAAAACAGGAGACTAGGGGAGAGGGAAAAGCCCACCCATGTACCTACCACTCAGAACCAACCACTGTTAACATTTTGAGTATTTCCTTCATATGACTATTTTTATTGTACAAAGTGTGATGATTCTATGTTTTATTTTACCTTTTTATAACATAAACCTTTCCTGTTAAGTATAATTTTTAATGCCTCTTTAATGTTCTACTTCGAGGGAGTGTATTTAATGATTCCTTAATTTTAGTTGCTGAATTATTTTGTTCTTTTCCCCACCACTGAAATAACTGACAGACATCTCTTAACAGCACCCCTCCAATACTTCATATGATATCCCTAAATTATATTAGGAGCAAAGGTTATTTTTATAATCAAATTGCTACCCAAAAGGGGTGGAGTCAGTATACCAGTATACAAAAAAGTCCAGCCATTGTTAATAGTATGAGAACAGTTGGCACGACATCGAGTAACCTGGCAGCCAAGGAGAGTGGACTGGAATGCGCACGTGTGAACAGTGACGACTTCAACGCTCTAGTCAGTCGGTAGATGCCGCTGAATGAGCATGTGTACTTTGTGACTGTTGCATTCAAAATGACTGAGCAAGTAGAGCAAGGAATCTGCATCAAATTTTGCTTGAACATTCCTCCGCTGAAACTATTGAGATGATTCAAAGGCTTACAGGGATGATCGAATGAGTGCAGTGCAAGTAAAAATGTGGCACAAATGCTTCAAAGGTGGTCGAGAATCCGTTGAAAATGACTCATGTTCTGGAAGGCCTACAAGAAACAGAACACCTGAGAATGTTGAATGTGTACAGGTTGCAGTCAACAAAGATCAGTGACTGACAGTGCGAGAACTGTAGTCCAAGATTTTGGAGCAGTATTTTGGCATGAAACGTGTTGTGGCAAAATTCGTTCCACGGCTTCTGCTACCAGAGCAGAAGGAACATCATCACTAATGACTTGATTCAGACTGCTACCAATGAACCAGACTTCCTTAAGAAGGTCATAACCACAGATGAATCCTGGGCCTACGATTCTGATCCGGAAACGAAGGCACAATCATCCCAATAGAAATCAACTGGTTCTCCACACCTGCAGAAGGTATGGCAAAGTCACAGCAAGATCATGACCATGTTAACTGTGGTTTTTGATTGGGAAGGTGTTGTCTATCATGAGTACGCCCCTCCAGACCTAACAATTAATAATGAGTACTGCCTCAATGTTCTTCATCAGTTGAGAGATGCAATAAGATGACAGTGGCCGCAGCTATGGGCAGCTGGTGATTGGCCTCTTCATAATGACAATGCTCTTGCTCATGTGTAAGGTCTCATGTAGAGTTTTTTAGTGAAACATCAAATCACCCAGGTGACGCAGCCCTGCTATAGCCCAGATTTGGCACCCTGTGACTTCAGGCTTTTTCCAAAATTAAAATCACCTCTGAAAGGGAAGAGATTTCAGACCATCATTGAGATTCAGGAAAGTGCAATGGGACAAGTGATGGTGATTCCAACTAAGGATTTTGCAGAGTGTTTTCAGTGGTGGAAGAGATGCAGGGAGAACTGTGTGAGGTCCCAAGGTGTCTACTTTGGAGGGGACTGAGGTGTCATTGTCCTATGTACAATGTTTCTTGTATCATCTTCAGTAAATGTCTCTAGTTTTCATATCATGTGGGTGGATACTTTCTGGACAGACCTTGTGTACCCCCAGCAGCCATATATGCTCCTGAGATTAGAGATGACCAATACAGGCAAAAAAGGGTGTTTTATTGATGTTTCACATCACATTGACTCAACTACATGTGAGGATGAAACGTTCTGTCACTTTACCAAATCATTTATGTTTCTTCTTTTGTGAATTAGTTTTCGTTGTCCTTTGACCGACCTTTCTATGTCTATAATAGCGCTTCAAGGTGAGCAAAGAGTTGCAGAGGAATCTGTGTTCTCTCTTCCCTCATTAAACTGGTCGTGATACATGTTGGGGAGGGTAGGCCTTGACCACCAGGGTAATTGCATTCGGATCCTGTTTAAAGTAACGTAAATGAGAAATCATAACAGTGATGAGAAATGAATTCATTTATATTTAACTCGATATTCAGCTAACATGTACAGTGTGTTCGTTACGTGCCAGACACTGTGCCTGCGGATTTCACAGAAACATTCTTTATTGATCCTCAGAACACTTTTTAAAGGCAGCGTTAGACTTCTTTTACATATAAGAGAACTGAGGTGCAGACAAATTCAAACTGGAATTTGAACCAGGTCTCCCGACACCTAAACCTGGGCCCTTCCTTCGAAACCATTAAACCTCCCCTCTGTAGAAGATGATTGGTCTTGGTATTTTTATACAAGTATCAGGTGTTTTGAGTTGGCCCTGGGAATACTATGTGCAGTGGTAATGATGCTGCTGCAGCAGATGCAAAGAGATGAACATACTTCTCATCAATAAAAATGATCCTGGGGATGGCTTTCAGATAAGGATGGATAAAGACATTGGTCACCTTCTGACAGGAAGGCAATTTAAAGGGAGACATGAAGGAAACTTGAAATCAAAAAGGATAAATGTAGATTTATCCATTGTTTTCCTAAATGCTTCAATGATGATGTGATTAGAAAATATAAAGGAGGTTTTTTTTTAGGACAGAGGTTGCATTATCCACTTTAAATCTTGTCACAGCTGAAATGTAATTGGTGTAGACATTGTGTGGATGAAGGAATGATCCATAGAGAATGAATCTGAGAATGAATGATTCGGTGGAGCAGTGTTCATTGGAGAGAGAATTTTGAAGATTGGCATTATGGGTGGAGGACCAGAGCGTCTCCCCAACCACCTGAGGCACACTGGGCTGAGGGGCAGACCGTCCGTACCCTGGTAGATGACTCTTTACGGGGTAAAGCAGGGAATCAAAAGGACAGCTCTGTCATCTTTCATGTGTGGGACTGCACTGTGGGCTTGCTCATAATTAATCTCTTTACTTCCTCTTATCTTTGCCACATTGTCAATGTGGTTAAAAGAAGATATTTCATTCTCTCTTAAGAGGAACTTAAGAATCCATGGGGCTGTGAAAACAGCACTGTTACCCCATGATATACAGCCTCTCCCTGCGAATCCTAGTAACAGAATTTCTGGGTGCTGTGTTAACACAAGACCCCCTTCAGTGAGATTTTAAATGCATTCACGAGAAACGTGTGACAGGATTCCAGTGTTGAGGGACTTTTGGAACACTGACCAGTCGTTGGGTAATAGAATGTTCACAGTGCTGTGGGGCATCCAGTATTTCAGGGCCCCTGGTGCTTTAAGGGGAGAACCTATCTTAACTTTATGGTTATGTAATTGTGATCTAAATAGACTCTAAGACATAATTTCAAATATATCCAGATTAGCCTTTTCAGTCTAATGAAGAAGAATTTTGGATTTGAATCTTACTGGAAGCAAAGTTAGGGACTGTCATATACATTCACTAAATGAGAAGATGCACCTCAAAGATACATGTTAACATTTAAGTAAAAAGTCAGTAGAGTCCACAGCGGTTTATTGCAGAGTGGTTCTGGAGCGAGCTCCGCCTGCCTCCTGTCAGGAGTCCTCAGCCCTTCCCAGCTGCAAGCTCCCATGTGCTGTGGCCTTAGGCCTGTCTTCTGGCTTCTCCTTGCTTTAATTTTCTCATCTGCAAAACAAGTTTAAATTATTGGGTGAAATTCTCCCCGAAGTATCTTCTAGAGCCAAACATTTCTCACTCTTTAAAATCTATAAGAGAGTGTCTCAAAGTCCAGGCATTATGGTTACAAATATTTTTACTGTTTGCATGTTGGTTTTAGGGATAATATTTTGTAATTATGAGCATTGGGTAGATGTGGAACCACACACATGGCATAAAAGTTTGTTAACATAAAATCTGTGTTACCAACTAGAGAACTGGGCTTATAAATTTCCCATTACAGAAAGCATGTTATTATACAAACAACTCATGAAAGACCTTTGCACATTGCTGTTCTTAGTCTTGGGAATGTTCCCAAATAATATGTTTTAAAAATAATATTTTTCTTCCGACTTATTAAAATGGGTGAAAAAAAGTGAAGGGATTAAGCAAACAAACCAAACCAATGTACAAAGATTGTACACGTGAAACCTATATAATTGTATTAACCAGTGTCACCCCAATACATTTGGTAAAAGTTATAAAAGAAATAAAATAATAAAGTAAAACAATTTTTGAAGACCCTAAGCTTCAGAAAGAAGTACTGTACACATTCTGTGTATTTTTTGTGGTCCATTCATTCAGTCAGCATTTATTGATCATCTATGTATCTGGCAGTATCCTGGGGACAGACAAAACTACAGGAAAAAGCCCCTGCCATTTAGTACCTCACAGACTAATAGAGAAGGTAGTCATGGAAACATATGATGATAGATATGATAGGGTTATGAGAACAGGAGAAGGCAAGGAGCATGATCAGGGCATCACTACTTGCTGGTCCCTGAGAGATGAGTAGAAGTTTGGAGATAGCAACAAGAGTTGGCATTCTAGGTGCTGGGAACTGCTTGACAGAAAGTGCAGTGATATTTTAAATAAGGTCACTCTGGCTGTTAAGGAAGGGTGAGAGTTGGGGACGGTGGATAAGGAAAGCAGTTATGAGGCTTCTTCAAAATATCAGAAAGGAAATGGCAAGGGCAAAGGAAGGGAGGGTTGAATGTGTGGGTGGACGTGGGAGATGGATATTTGTGCCGTGGAATGATGTGGTAAGGGTTGCAGAAGGATGGGGAGCCGGGAGAGGAAGCCCTGCATGGCTGTGGGGTCCCCAACTTGTGGGAGTTGCTTGGATCACCTGAAACTCCCTGGCAAGGCAGTGATCTTTGGATCTTCAAATGTGGCATCTCTTGCCGATATAAGAACTACTACCATTTTGGTGAAAGTTTCAGAAGCAATGACTAGAACTAAGATGTGATACCAAGTGATGTGCTGGTCAATATTTTAAACCACACACACCCCCGTAGGCACACATATGTATGTGTTGATTAAAGTTTTTACTGATGTAAAGCATTGTGTAGCACACAAATTTACAGATGCTAATAAAATATATAATGCTTTTGATTATAAATTCCATATGGTCAATTGATTCTGATGGAATAGTTTTACCAATTTTTTCTGAACTCTTGTATTCATAGTCAAACTGTGATTAGAGTGGAGCAGAAACTGTGACTCTTCTGGAGCCCCCAGCTTTTGCATGTAGATCTGGCGACATGGACCCTGAGCTTCACCTCCTGCACTCTACTGAAGGGCTGCTGGACGCAGGCCCACACTTTGTCAGCACTCTCCCCCGGACCACACACCGTTCAGCAACTGCTTGGATTTTGTTTCCTTTCATTTCCCCACATCCTAGGTCAGTGTTTAGAGTGCTGGCATATGAGGTCATATGAGTCATGGAAGTCCCAAAGGGACCCATGATCCTTGGAACCCTTCTTGAGAACCCTTGTCACAGAACAAGATTCATCCTAGATCAAACCGATGGGTGGGTGGGCAGCATGCACCCCCACAGCGACTCCTGCATGTTGATTATAGCATTTACGAGATAGGATTTAATGTGTCCCATGACATAGCTTTCTGGTTCCATCCTTCTTGACCTTTCTCCTGCAGTTGAAATGGTTGATTTTCTTAGCTCTTCTTTCTTTTTTTTTTAACTTTTATTTATGCTTGCCTTCCATGTTTTTACTGGATCAAGTACATCGCCCTTTTCCATTTCTCAGCCTCCTCTACTGAGTCCTTTTCCTCTATTCAACCCTCAGTTCTCCCCTGCTCTGTTTTCCTTTTACACTTTGCCTGGGGTGCAATTCATTGCTCTCAGGGTGCAGTTACCAGCCATAGGCCCTTGACTGCTAGACCTGTGTTTCCTGCTCAGCCCGAACCTTTTACTCTCCAGTCCTGCACATCCAGCTGCTTGCTGGGTGGCTCTACATGGACATCCTTTTGTGTCCTCAAATTTAAATACCCAAAATGAAACATACTGCCTCCCTTGTTCCAATCTCCTGATTTTCCCAGATTCTTTGTGTCCAGGATGTGACTAGCATCTTGGAGGTAAGACTGTCAGCTGCTATTAAATAGTTTTCTTTCCACTCATACCAGGTGTGTCAAGGAGATGTGGCTGTTCTACATTTTTGATTCAGTACCAGGTCTTATTTTGTTCAGGGTTGCTTCCCCAAATCAGGCGTTCATCACCCCTCACCTAACTACTGCCTGTTCATCTTGCCTATCTCCCTGTCTCCAATTAGCTGCTCAGTCCATCCAGTCTCCACTCCATAGGTTTATCCTTCCAAAGCCCTGGTGTTTCACCATGCTCTTTCTTGAGCACACATGATAGCACTTTCCATTGTCTGCAGGATGCAAACCAAACTCTGGGCACGGCTGTCTCACTGTAGCAAACTTCACTCATCTTCTGCTATTCCTCTAGCTGCTTACTTCAGAAACCAAGCAAAATGAATACTCCTGATTGCTCACTCCCATTGAAAGGTCTGTAATGAAATTGTAGAAAAAGGTCAGTCAAAATTCATATCATGGGGATGGTTGTTTCTGAGGAGCAGTCTTTCTTTCTCAACTTTTATTTTTATTTTCATGACATAAATGATCGTCTGTTGGCACCCTGACGCCTTGATCTAGGGTTCACATGTGTGTCGTTGTGACACTCCTCCGTGTGTTCAGCACCTGAGTGGGGAGTGCTGTGTATGTTAATAGGTAATATCAGGCTGTCTGCAGGTCTCGAGGACAGCGGGGGCCCCATTCGCATCAGAAACCTCTTTCTTTTCTCTGAGGTACAGAAATGCAACGTAGGCTTCATATTAAGGGCGTTTATATGTACGTGGAGGCTCCTTATACGTGACCTCATGAGTGGAATGAAATCAGAGAAGCAGTGGTTTTCAGAGTTCTGGTAGATATTTCATTGCTCCCCCAGGAAAGTAACTTTATGGCTTTTACAGAGAGTGTTGTACTGGAAATTCACCCTCCCTGTCCTTCAGCTGGTTTGTCCCCGAGCCAGCCCTGTCTGAAAATTGAAATGGAATACTATTTTTCTTTTCAAGTTATCAGTTGTAGCTGTCGGGAATTTGTTACTGTCTGCTAAAGCCTTTTAGCATGAAAACATGCTAAAGACAGTGCATGTATGAGAGTGTCGTGCGGGAAGTTACATTATCATGTGGGTACAGAGGAGGACTTAAAACTCAACTCTGTATATGTAAAAGGGGAAAAAGGAATGGAATTAAAAAGGGAAATCCTTAAAAATAAATAGCTCCTGTGGATTTTTTTCCCTAACTGCATCTCTTATATGCCGTGAAGTTAGATCGTTGGCTCTGTGGGGACGGAAGTGCTGCCTTTTGTCTTTCTTTGGTGCGTAGCCCAAGTCACGTCTATCATAATGGGTGCTCAGAAGTCACTGGCTGTAGAGAGTGTCTCCTCCCTCTTAGCACATAGCTCTTGAGATGGCAGGAATGGATGCTGGAGACAAAGTGTGTTTCTGCTTTAGCATACAGATGGTACTTACTCTCCGCAATCATCTTTCCCCAAGTGAAACTCTATGGTGAATGTTGAGTCTGTGTTGTTCTTGGAGGGCTTGGTCCTTCTTGTAGCTTCTTGCATTTGCTGGGAAGGATGCCATCTTCCTTTGGTTTGGATCCTGGAGACGGCTCTTTCAGTGTACAGAGGGAAATTAGAAGGTGGAGGATAGACGGATACCAGTGCTTTTTGGTGTCCTCTTACTGTGTTTGGAGGGGATATAAAAGTAGGTAGTTCTCATCACAATACCTTAGCATTATAAGGTATCAGACCTTTAGGGAAACTGAGGCTCGACAAAGTTAGTAACTTTTCCTGAAGTGAGTGACTAGTTGGTAGCAGAGTTTTAGAGTCTATACTTTTCCAAACTTCCCTGTTCACATGGAGGAGTCTGGAAAGGTCTCTTTTGAAAATGTATCATGACCTCATGAAGTGTAAACCTCAAGGTTACATATGTTAAAGAAATGTAGTAAGTGTTCCTTAGAATCCTGGTGAGCGGGCTGATCCCAACCCCTCAAATCAGCTCTGCAGAGCAAAGAAAAAACAGTCAGACTAATGTTAATCATGGGAGCCTATTACAATGATATATAACTTGTCATAACACATTATAATATTACAGAAATATACTTAACTCACAGGAACAGTCTCAGGGGGCTCTTAACTCCCTTTAAAATCATGTTCCAAGCCTCTATTATAGCAAGATGGAGCTGTAGAATTCTGTGAGGCTGCCACACCCCTTTTGCCCAAACCCATGTAAGAAAATCCCTTTTGAAAATCCCCGCACAGTTTCCCCTGCTCAGAAGTATGGTTCATTGTGTCAGCACCTGGAAATGGGAAGTTGAGATCTGAGGAGGAACCTTTGGTGGTTATGCACTAAGCTTGCTGGAGACTTGGGATCTCTGTTGCCACGGAAACCACACTCTGCCTCATTTATTAATGGCGGCTTGGTGAACTTCCGGAGGCACTCCTGCCCTGTCCTGTAAATTCATTCTAGAGAAATGCAGGTTGACTTTTAAGGTATTTCTCTGTCATTTTTCAAGCATTCCCTCCTGAGTCCTCACGAGCTCCAGCAGATTGCCTATGTGCAGTTTCAGAACCACCAAGCTTGTGTGAGGGCCGTGTCCTTTCTTTCATGCTTAAATCGTGTTTATGCCTGCCTGCCTACCTTGTTCAACAAGTGAAATTTTTATTATGCTTAATAACTTTTTGACTTATGTGGATTTAAAATGAAGAGGGAATAGAAAATTTAATCAAATACATTGAAAACCTTAATACTGGTCTTAAGGGAGTTAAAAGTTTCTAAGCTTTTCCTAACTTTTAATATTCTAGACTTTATTGTTGTTGTTGTTTTCCAAAAATGAAAGGTTTATTTCTTCCCACTCCAGTAAGAAGCTTTCAGAAAATGTCTTAGGCAAATGTTCTTTAAGTATAATTTCACTAAACTAACTCTTCCCTGCCAGGGATACTAACAGTATTGGAAATTGCCTCCAGGAAAAAAATTTTTTCCCCCAGCTAATTGTTTATCTGGGAGGATGCAAATGGTGGTTTTAAGCCTTTAAGTCATCCATCATGCCTGGCAGCCTCTTTTGTCTCATTGTTGAGTTTGAGCCAAGTGAGACTCTGGAAGTGTTCCGCCAAATCTGTGTTCTCGGGGAGTCTGAGCAAGGTAATGTAGGAGGCCTGCCGAACCCCTTGGATTGAGAAGGATTGTGGGTCCTTACTTTCTGATGTCATATTAACGTAGGAAGTAACTGTGTTCAAAGTAGAAGTACTGGACTTGTTCCCTTAGTTCTTCCAGTGTCTGTAAATGGCTGTTAGTTTTTAAATGCATTTTTGTGGATGTAATAAAATACTGTTTATAGTCAGCTACAAAGTAAGTAATTACAATGCAGCAAATGAAATTCAATATAACTTTGTCGTGGTTTTTTGAATTTTAATTAAACCAGTCTTAGAGTAAATTATAAATGCCGCTGCTTTTGTTGTGACAAGTGACAATAACAAAATATTAATCTAATGGATTGTTGTTCACAGAAGCTAAATGTGTTCTGTAGTCTGCAGGCTCTGGGTGTTTGTTTTGTTTTAATTTTCAGTATATGTTTTCAAAAATTCAGAGAGAAGAATACAGTTTTAAAATCACATGAAATAAGAGCTCCATGTATGGAATATTCCATTGTTGACATCTTGCCAACCACAATTGCGCGCGTCTCATTTATGGCATTGAAACCTTTTTTTTTTTTTTTTTTTGTAAGCCAGATGTCTCTGTGGTCACTTTTTTGGTGTCGTTAAAACTGAAGCTGGGATAAATAACCAACTGTTGACTCTAAAGTCTAATATTAAAGAAATAATCAGCCCATATTCCTATTAGATCATTTCCCTTTTATTTTACTCTGTACATCACCTGTGGTATTGCTTAAAAATGGTATTTTGTTGGTTGTGTGTCCCTTTTACAGCTAAATTATTCAAGTTATTTTCTTTGGAGATTCTCTTAACTTGAATTTATATAGCTATCTGTAAAGACTGTTTATCTATTGAGAATATTAAATATTCAAAAGCCATAGGTTTTTTTGTCAATTTAGTTGCTTCCCCTCATCATGACTTAAAACTTTTCCTTGTTTTAACATTTTGATGTTTGAAATGGATGCAAAGAATTTAATTACAAGATCTTCATGTTAGTTCTGCAGTAATTTTTTAACAAGACAAATTTCAATCCAAAGGTTAAATCTTTATGTTCTGTTTTTCTCCTTTTACTCTTCACAGCTGACCTAGAATCCAAAGGTTACAATGAAATCAATTTTACACCATAGCTCTTTCCTTCATTGTATTAGAAATCCCTATTTGAAAAATAGAACCAATTATTACTCTGTGTGGGGGGGTAGTGGTAAAATCATATTATTTAGTCAGTTTTCGAGTATGATTGTTGCCTGTTATTTTTTACTTGGGGATTAAATTGTTATTGCTGCCACCAGTACCACCACCACCACCATCAGATCGTGGGGGGCAAGAGTAGAGAAGGTGCTAGACGGTTGTAGACATCCAAATATGACAGCAGAATAATCTTTGCAACAATATGGCAGTGGAGCATTTGCTGACTTCAGAATGCCAGATCAACCCCAATATTTTTTTCAGGGATGCTAAACCTCTTGTAACTGCTAAATTGGATTTGTCACTGAATGAAGTATCAGCTGCTGTTGGACAAGGCCATAAAAGCCAGCCGGCTGGCCCTTTGTAGGCAGGGCTTACCCAACGATTGATATGTTTTAGCACTTTGGGGATTATTGTGATTAAGAGGGAACCATTCTGAATGAGAGAGAAAAGGGGGTAAGGACACACAGCCTACAGCTGGTGAACAGCATGTGTTTGCTGCCAAGGAAGTCACTATTATGGTTTTCTCCGGGTTCCTGCCCTGATTGACGGGTATGAAATCTCTATATGAAGAGGCAGTGCCCTTATTTCCTCCAGTTGCAACGGTCTCTGCAGGGCAGTAGACATTTGGAATGTTGCGGGCTTGAGAATTCTGAATGCTTTTAAAGCACTCATGTGTGCGTGCGCATACACATACTGGCTAAATGCGTTAGTCCACACACACACGTTAATTGAGTTAATGTGTAGGGATTTCAGTAATAACAAGTGTCCTATTTCATCTCCCAGACTCAAAGCTCTGTGCCGTGCATTAAAAATATACCCCCATGTAGTTTGTGTCCGAGTCGCTTGTATGTGTGGGACAGCTAAATGGAATCTGCACAGACAGTGGATTTGTAAACTTGAGCACCTAGCTGAGGGTTTATTAAGTGCAGGAACCTCACTGTCTTTTTAGAACAGCTTTGTTTTCACGAACCACCTTCCCCCCCAGTATTGGTAGAGCTTTTGCATAGGTCTTGCACTGACAAAGGCGAGCCCTTCCGTCTCAGAGGCAGCTTGTTGAGTAGATTGGTGTTTGAAGTTGCCCAGTACTTGCAAAGGCGCATGGAATTGGATGCCCCTCTGGCCATCTTGGGTGGCTGTGCCCAGTTCATGCTCAGTTTGCTCAGCATACCACACAGGAAAGAGGCCAGTTTGCCAGGTCCTGCAGAGCGTCTTTCCAAGCCTGTGAAAAGCACGAATCATCCAGCAGCAGAGCATGCTTACAGCTGGCCCTTTGCTAGCTTTGATCTGCGAATCAGGCCACACCATGAATGCCCTTATTGTCATGTTATGTGTACACAGTGTGTGAATTATTGAAAATAGGGAGGCCTGAGCCTCATCTGGTAGAGATTACAGTGCAGGCATGCTGGGCGAAGGTCTGTAATTGAAAATCCCCAGATGCTGTTTATTTGGCCTTTGTCACATGACTTGCTGCAGGAAGATTGCCTGAACAAAATGTTGTCTGCGTGGAGAGTGGAGCCCACCCTCCCCCACCCCCAGAGCCTACACATGCTCAGTCTGCACACAGCTTAAACACCTGCCCAAAGGATTTTTAAAGGCTTAAAATAGAGTCTCTCAAGCATTTAAACAGAGGGCATCTTGCTTGTTGGTTTAAACTGCTTAAGCAGTTGTTGTTGTTGTTATTGTTGACTTGCAGAACCTTCTAACCACACAAGGTTTTGCTGGGTAATTTTACTCTGACATATCTTTGCAATGCAACCTTCAGGGCTGGAGCCATGTTAAGGATAAGTAGTTTGGGCTCTGCCTTTAAAAATCAAACTTACATGTGGTGAATGAGCTTGCAGATGAAGCCACATCAATTCATCTGCATTTTATCCAGTTTATTCTTACCCATTCTACCTATGAAAAAGTTGAGGTGTTTCTTAGAAAATTTGTTTTTTTTCTCTGTTAATAACTGAATGTCATTCTCTGTGTGGGTGGTGGATTGGACAGGGTGCTCAATCTGAAATTAATGAATGATGTAAGAATGGATAAAATGAATTGGAATGGATAAAATGGAAATTAATGAATGATGTAAGACTGAGATAATTTTGAAGAGGGAAAGGCATTGAGTTTTTTAGATTCTTTCCATTAGGAATAAAATAGCCGCTCGCTATTCTTTATTGCCACCTCCCATCCCAGTTATGATTATGGATGCCTCTTCCATTTCTAGGAGCTTAGGAGGAGGAAAGGTTCCATGGGTATTTTGGCATTCCAAGAGCACTCAGCTACACCAGCGACTTTGAACAGGTGTGCCACAAGAGTTTTTAAAACATGCAACCCCTGACTTCTTAGTCAGGGGCCCTGACCACTTTTCCCTTCAATTGTCAAAAAAATGAAAAAAGCCAACACAACAATAGCTATCCTGTGTGAATGGATCAAAATTATACCTATTTCTTTGTGTCAGATCAGCAAAAAGTGTAATATGTTTTTTGGTGTGCCGCAGGATTTTAGTAATTAGTTTACATGTGCCATGAGATGAAAAAGGTTGAAAATCACTAAGCTAGGCAATGAGTTCCTCGAAGGCAGGAACTCTGTTTATTTTTCTTTGTATCCCTATGTCTGCTTTTTCTGCTCTTCCCAGTCCTCCTCCCTCCTTCTCTTCCTGCCTCTTCAAAGAAGACATTCAGTCATCACCTCCTGTGTGTCATGATGTCACTTCTTCAAATATTTTTTCTTTCAAGAAGGGGCTAAAACCCACAGTAGCACTACCCTTAAGTAGCATGTGCTAAATACAGTGCCAGGATTTGCAGGATGGGGGCCTGTGGGAGCATGATGTGGACCTTGCCTTCTTCACAAAGCTCGTAAGTTTTCAAAGATGAGCAGTAACACTCCTAGGAAGAGTGTAGTAAGGCGAACACAGTGCTAGATGTGTGCATGAGGTATGGTGAGCCAAAGGGGGAGAGCAAAGCAACTGCCAGGGAGCTGGGAAGTACCATTTAAACTGAGTCTTGGCAACTCTGATATCAGTGTTCAGGAAAGTTGGGTGGAACCTTGAGGACAGGGGGGTTAGGGGGTCAGTCATTCACATGATGGCAGTAGCACCCAACATGACATGGCAGTGTGTGTAGAGAGTGGCAGGAAGAAAGGCAAAATAAGTGAGTTTATACATGTATTGTAACATTTTTATTTTTTGCAGGGAGAATGCATTGCATATTAGCTGGGTAATTAGAAATTTAAAAGGAGAATAAAAATGGGTTGACTCTCCTGAATCTAAAACTCAACCAAGAAAGGTGTAATCTATTTGGTTTGCTTGATCACCGTCTAAAGCAGAAAGCTCATTTCACAGGCCACGCATTCTCCTTAACGATTGGCCTGCACATTGTTTCCTTTGGCTTCTCCCTGTTGTGAGATCAGTGGAATGTTGTCTGAGCATTGCAGCCGGAAGGAGGAAACATCTCTGGACTTGAATCTGATTGTTCTTCGATGTTTCCTCTCCTCCTCCTAATATTCTGCCCTGTGTTACTATTGCATGGCTTCTTGCCCCATTTTTCCTCCTAAACTATAAGCTCCTTGAGGACAGAAGATATATATTTATTCCAGCATGTATCCCCTGCAGTGCCTAGCACAATGCCTTTTACATAGAAAACATTCAACAGATGTTACTGAACAGGGGAGAAGAGAATGCATTGGGGCCAGATTGTGCAGGCCTTGAGTACACGGAGGAGTGAGGTTTTATCCTGTTTTGTAGGTAATGAATGTGGAATTTTAAAAATGGTGCATATGCAATTCAGTCCACTTCATGGTTGGGTTGTGCCCCCTTGTAAGATTTTGTTCTCATTAAATATGTAGTCATGAGTTGTGGTAAGTTAACTTACTACAGAGGCTATTTCCAGAGCAGTTTGTCTAAAGCAGTAATGAGCTTGGAAGATAAAGCTGTGCTCGAATCCCAACTCTACCACTCACTGGTGTAGGAACTTAGGCAAGTTTCCTAACTTCTTTGAACCTTAGGTTTGCCATTTATAAAATGGAAGTAATAATAAGGTGGGTGTGGGGGTTGGATGTATATCTAAGCGTAGTGCACTCCATAGGGCTGACACATAGTGGGTGTCGAGCACACGCATCGTCCTGCTTTCCACTCTCTCATTTTGTCTCCACCTGCCACCCAATACTATTGCATCTAAGTAACCCCCAGATTTCATTTTTTGCAGTTTGTGCGTATTTTAAAAAATGCCCTTTATGAGCATGGATCCCGTATTATTCTTAAAAGGATCACTAATTGCCTAGACATTTAGATTTCTCTTGAGTATGTTTTTTTAAGCAGCATGTAATCCCATGTGAGGGTCATTTTAATTTAAGGCTTGCGTAATTCACCTTTGTATAGCGACTCTTAAATAGTAGTTACAGAAGTTAACAATTCTTTTAGTGATAGTTGTGTTTTTACAGTAAGAACTAGGTTCTGGAAATCCAGTATATGGGCAGGGGGAGGGGCATGCTGTTTAATGAAATGCCTCCAGCCCATTTGTAGAGATCATTTTATGATCTGCAACAATTTATAAGAATTTTGGCCCTATTTAGCCTTGGACAAAAACCTAATTTCTGCTATTTTATTCAATGAAGAATCTCTTCTAAATTAAAAGATTATTGTGTCAAGGCTTGTATGATGCCCTCTTAAGATATCACAATAAATGGCTTCTTTAACTGGGAAATAATGTTTATGGCCATGACATTTTGAAAATGTAGGGTGATGCAAAGATTTTGAGAACATTTTCAGGAAAGCATGGGAAAGATGTTCAGTTTCAATAACATTGAAAGTGGAAGCATTGGACATTACGCTGGTTGTCATGTGGTACGGTGTCCTAGACAGAAACCTTGTACATCAGTTCAAGAAATGAAAACGCATGAACTGAATGCGGTGACATTGCATAGGACCCCTTCAACTCGTCTTGGGGTGCTACAACCTCCATCTGTTCTTGCAAATGCATGCAGCAGTCCTGCAAAGTAGGTGCTCTGTCCCCATTTTACAGGTGAGGAAATAGAGGTCCAGAGAAGTTAAGCAAGTTGCCTATGTTCACACAGCTAATAAGGACAAGTCCAGCTTTCCTAGAAGGACCTAGGCAATTGTATATCCGATTTTAACAAAAGAAACAGAAGAAAACTAAAAACAAAGTCTGCAGCATTGCCACCATTAGAGATTCATTCTCTATTAGAGACCAACAGTTTTATTTCAGTTTTTGGAATGTGTGTATTTCACACTTCTCTAATGTCAAATAATTAATAAATAAACAGAGTGTTCTTAGCAAAGTTTTTTATTAACAAGACTCTCCTGGGTTAATGTTGAGATTAGCTTTTTTTGGACCAGGTCCACATTACCACGGCATGTGGAGGGCAGCGGGGAGAGAGGAGCGAGGAGGAAAAGAGCATGTGTTGGTGTCATTTGTGCCAACTTGAGGGAGCAGAGCGAAGGTCTAGAAAATGGTGCTGCCTGTCGATGGGACGGTCTTGACTGTAAAATGGCTCACACATCTCAGTGGTATCATCAACGCTGTCCAATTAATCCTTTCTAGGTCATTTTGGGGGCCATTTTGGGGGTCATTTTTCTTCATATAGAAAAGGTGAGCTCATTCATTCATTCATTTATGGAAAATCCTTATTGAGTCTCTGCTTCATGGGTATCAGATGTGGGGCTGCAGAGAACTAGATAGATTCTTCCCATGGAGCAGTCACTCTTCTAAACAGGGAATGAGTAGTCCCATAGGCGAGTCATTGGCAGTGCAGCGGCAGCGGGTGTATGTGCTTGGCTCGTAGGGGTACAAAGGAAGAAATGACTAGCTCAGTTTGTATGGCTCCCAGAACAGGGAGGAATACTTCAGTTGGGGCTTACAGAGATGAATAGGAGTTTGCAGGAAAGAACTTGTAAGGATGGATGGTTTTAGATAGGTGTAGAGGTATGGTATGGAAAAGCATGACCATGACTTGGGGAACTCTGTGAAGCTCCTTGTATGAGAACGGAGGAGCCCCATACAGCAATGGGCCTTTAGACCTAGGCACCAGGCTAAGGAGTTTATGTTGTTCTTATATGGACAAGGAACTGTTAATGTAGGAAGGCAACATAATGAGGTGTGGGCATGAAAGAAAAGGTGAGTGTCCACAAGCCTGTGGGTGAGGGTCCATTTAGGTTGCTGTTGGGGCCAAGAAACCTTGGTTTCGTTACATCCCAGGCACACCTTGTGTGTGTGGAATACAGAGATACTGGAGACAGTAACCCTGTTATTTAAGGAACTCTAACTGGAGCCAGAATGTGGGCAGTACCCTGATACGTGCAGAAGTAATACACTGGGGGTCCGGGACAGAATGGTTAGTCTGCACTCCTCTTCCAGTCAGAGCCAAGCCATCACTTCCCTCCTATACTGAGCAATTTGTCTTTAACTCGGTGTTTTCTGTTTCAGTTTGCTTTGTAATGTCAGTCTGCGAGGTGGGCTTCAGCCTCCTGGCTCCCTGGCTCACGCTTCGCAACAGGTCCCACGCATGGCTAGTGCACGTGTCAGACTTGCCTCAAGTGGGCTTCATGGAGGAGACACCATCTGAGCTGAATCTGGAAGGATTTTTGTTGCTAGTCTTAAGGGATATTGCAGGTGTGAGCAAAACCTTAGGCAGGACAGTTCAGGGAACTGGAGCTAGGAGTGCGTTTTGATGCTGTTAAAGTGGATTGAGGTGATGGTGATAGTGGTGGTAAAAAGTAAAAAGTTAGGAGCAGATGGTGGGACAACACTGAACGCTACACTAGAGCAGTTTGACCTTCAGACTGTGGATAGTGGGGAGCCATTCAACGTTTTGAGGCAGTAGCGTGTATAAAACAGCTCTGTTTTAAAGAGCTGTGTAGTATGGGTTAAAAAGAAGAATAATGGGAAGAGTAAAGTATTAAGGCCAGCAAAATTATTTGTTAGAGGATTAAAAGGTGGTTGTGTAGCATCTCTTTATTGCTTCATAGAGAATAAGCCATTAGAAAAACTTACTTTATTCCTGTTTTCCTTCTAGAAATACTTGCAATAAAAAGAACTTCTATGCAATGTAGAGGGATTGTATTCAATACGTAGCAGTAGACATTTTCACTCGACCCTTGTAGTGTAATGCAAATGTGCAACTGGTGAGCTTCCCACTAAGATGAAGGGGAACACAGCCTTTTGTGGGGCCATCACTTGACACGTTATCATCTGCAGTGGAGTGATAGGAACTCCAAGAAGGTGGGACTTGGGCTATTACCAGGTATTTGGAAGGGATGAGAGGATTAAGTTCTGACTAACCAGGGGTTAACACGGCCTTCCTCTGTGTGTTCTTCTAAAGCTGTTTCCTATAAGCCCCTGAGTGAATGCAAACACAGGATATTTCAGGGACTTGCCACTGTTTACCTCCCGAAGGCCATCAGTCCCTTTTGTAAACCTTAAGATCAGGAACAAGGAGTACCAACCCTGACAACCCAGAACAAGCCGCCTGGCCCTTCCTGGTGATTTTCCACGTTGGTGCTGTGTTTTGGTCAATGATTTATATTAGGGCTTAACCGAGGCACTGGCATCTGAACTTCCTCATTGGTAGCACTCTAGGACTGGTTCAGATGCCCTTTTTCATGAACGCTCCTTTACCCCCAATCTTAGTCTTGTACAGCTCTCCCCCTCTGGGTCTCCATCCCTCTCATTCAGTCAGTCAGTCAGTCAGGGTCTACACACTGAGGACCCAATGTATTCCTAACACCAGGGATACAGTGAAGAGCACAACCCAATCTGTGGTCTATGTTCCTCTGGAGTGTCCTGTCTGTTAGTGGGGGAGGCAGGCATTCATCATGCAGTCATTCCGATTCACGGGATGTGGCGGCTGGGTGCACCACGCTGTGAATGAGAGGCTTGGAGAAGGGTAGGGTGGGTTGACATGGGTAAGAGTCCTCCACAGGTTAAAGCTCCTTGAAGGCAGACATGGCATCTTTTTACCCCCATAATTCTAGCATGTTGTTTCTGCTTTTGTAGGTGCAGTTGGTATCTGAGCAGTGGGTGGCTTGTTAGCTCTGGTAGACCTTCTTTCTTTCCCAGTGTCACTTGGGGCAATTCCAGCAGTGTGGAGGAAAAGGTTAATTATTAACTCCTCAGTGGTTAGTTAATAAAAACTGCCTCCTCTGGCCATGTCCGTAGATATAAAGTCCCCAGCTCTTCAGGACAGGGTCATTAAACATCCCTCCGGAGACCTCTCCCTAACTGGTGACACTTGGTTCCCACAAGGTCCCCTACATTTGTCCTTTTTGGTGGTTGATGTTGATATCCTAAGATTTTTTTTTTTTCCTTTAGATGAACCCCAGCTGATAAAAAAGGTCCATGGCTAGAAAGAATTTTAACGCCATCTTGCAGAAATGGGAGAGTCCTTGGAAAGCACTCTCGCTGTTGGGTGCTGCTGCTGCTGCTCTGTCCTCTGGAGGACTGAGCCATGCTCCATGGTGTCTTCACTTGTGGAAGACAGCTTCGTTTGCTTCTTCCCACTCGGTCATCTTCGTTTCTTTATTCACTTTTTCCCTTTACAGTGCTGATTCAGGAGCACACTGGACTGCAGGGATGTGGAAACCATTTTCTGCCTCTAACAGTAACTCGCTCCACAAACATTGGGGGAAGCAGAGAAAAGATGGGTGCCATTAGTTTTTGTTTTTAATACCTTAATGATCTGGATGGAGCCATGACATGTACCGAAATGGTAGACTATAAGGCAGAAAAGACACAAGTCAACAGTGAGGAGGCCAGCCTCAAGGACTGCGGATGTTTAGGGAGAGGGGAGGTATCTGAGGTATCTGCTGCTGAAAACCTTACAAAGGATGAAGCATTCGAAATGGGGCAGAATGCAGACATGCAGAAGTGAGTAAGGGCAACACAGGCCATGAAGGCAATTGTGCGCACAGGTACAGAGCTCCAGGTGTTAGTTAACAAGGAACGTTCCAGTAGTCTACTAGTGCTATTAGACTAAGTTAGGGTTTGTGAGTGTGAGCAGGTCCTATGGCTGCAACCGTAGAGTTGGTGCCCTTTGATACAGCTTCGGTCTAGCAATCAAGAGAGGCTTGAGTTTTTATTTTCTTTCTGATTCTTATTCTTTTAACATGGGAATCCTTACCTATCTCTGCAAGCGAAAGGAGGACCAGCAGAGAGTTCCTCACAAAAAATAACTAGAGCCCTTCCCCAGGCCCAGGCCAGTTCATCGCTCCCCCGCCCCACCCACGCACCCCAGTGTGAATTTGCCTAAGAAATGGCTGCAGCCAAGGAAGGGAGAGGTCCAGGGAGCGGTCCACTTGTTAGTTCTTTCTTTGTGGCTCCCTGACTCCATTCAATTACAAAGTGGCTCCTAGGCTGTTAAAGCCCAGAGTCTCTGGGCTACAATTTCTAGCCACAGACCTTGCATTTGCTGTGCCTCAAACATGACCTTGAGGCCACATCCTATTACACACACAGCCCACAACAACGTTCGTTAACCAGTCTTCTGTCTCGGTAAGGCAAGCCCAGTGCAAACTCCAAGTCTTTCTGTGGAAATCTCTCTCTCTTTTGCCCCATTAGCAGGAAATTTCAAGGCAATAGGGATGCAGGAGAAGCCAATGATGGGCTCACTTTCAACTGTGCTATGTTATTTAGGTAAAAGGAAAAATAAAATAAAAACTGGATTGCAGTGCCTGGTGGAGAGCGTAGTATGAAAGTGGCAGGTCAGGCTGTGTTTATCTTTGCTGCTGCCTGTGGGAAAAGCAAGGGCAGCTGCAGCTGTAGAATCTAGATAGGGTGTGCACTACTGGAGGAAATTGTGTGCTACAGAGAACCAGTAGGGTAAGGACACTGAGTGGAGAAGTGTGACATTGCCACTCAGCTCTGTAAGCTACTACCAGGGTTGTGTAGAAGAAGCATATAAAGGAGGTGAGTCATGACTGCTGTGGATGCTATGAGTATAGAACCTGGATGCTCCTGGGCTCAGAAGGAAAGAGTGTGCAGAGGTTTTGGGAGCTTGAGCATCAGCAGGCATGTATGTGTTAATTAAGAGTCCCAGTTTCCTGCTTATGTATTTAAAGATGGTCTAAAATGGTCTTTACTTGACCCCCTCCATTCTGCCTGTCAAAAACAGTCTTGTTGCTCTGGTTAGTGATGTGCACACTAAAGTATTTTGAGGGAAGTGTTATTATGCCTGCCACTTATTTTGAAGCAGCAACAACAACGATGAAATAAGATGGCTTGGTAAAATGAGTAGAGGAATGGTGAGATGGGAAAGATGTGATAAAGCAGGTATGCAAAAAGTGAATGGTAGAATGTAGGTGGTGAGTATATATAGTAATCACTGTAACATTCATCTGTGAAAGACTTTTCTGTATGTCTGAAATTTGTCATAATAAAATGATGGAGAAGATATAATCTATCCTTAAAGGCCTAGCTTAAGATCTGGTGCTTTGGGGAAGGCTTTCTGGAGTCCCTGAATTATTCGTAGCCAAATACCCATGCACTTGACCAGAACCGCTTTCATGGCATTAGTCAACATTGGGCATGCGGAGCTGATTTGCTCTCACATCTCAGCCCTTGTATTGGACAGCTAACTCTGGTGCACAGGCTGCCCTGTCTTTATATCCCTGATGCCTTAGATGGCATCCTAAGCCACAAAGTGGATTGTCCCCACATGACTGTAGGATTCCTTTAGGAATATCGTGATTAAAGTTAACTTTGTTGAAATTCATTTTTGTAGTGTGTGTGTGTGTGTGTGTGTGTGTGTTGGTAGAGAGAGAAATGAGGGTTAGTGTTTCCAACACCCCACATCCTGATCATGGCTGCAAACAAGACGGCTGTGTAGACCGGGGGCCACCACCAGTTATGTTAGCGATGGCTGGCGCCAATGTGCTCCTGGCCTTTGTTAAGGGAATTCTGTGTCTTAATACCACAATTCACATCCAGAGCTCTGGACTGTATGGGCCCACCCCTGTTTAGCAGGCCACGCTATAAAATATAAGCAGGTCTCATAGGTCTCAGGACAGCCTGTTAAGGTCCCTGATGGGAATCTCCATTGAGAACCTTGTTGATTTCCCCAAAATATGTGTAATCCCAACCAGCCAAAAAGAGATATTCCAAAATTATTTAGAATGGCATACTTGTTTTCCTAATAGGTAAACATATTTTAATTCTGAGATTTAGAAATGAAAATAGAAGATATTCATAAAGTCAAAGGTATAGTATTAATGTTTTCACTTAAAAGAATTATGCATATTTGATATTTCAGGCAATTATGTAAAATAATTTGGCCCATACAATAGGTTAGCCTGTATTTCCAAATTAAAGTGTGTCATGGGGTAATTGATTTAGACTTGCTTTGCGGAAGGATTGAAGTCTTACTAGATGTAAGCAATATTAGGGAATTTAAGATAATTTATTAGGTTGCTAAGAGCTGTTTAAGGAAATATTTTATAAGTTAGGTCAAATACTTTTAATATTTAAAAGAATTGTTTATATTCTAAATTAAATACATGATTTTAAATGTTTAAAGGATCTTAGGTTTATACAATGGACCAAACATTACTTGAATAGATCTTTGTAAGTGATTATAAAGATTGCAGGATATGTGAGTTGAACTTAAAACTTAAAAGATGAACTAGGTATTTGAGTTTTTAAAAAATAACCACATGAAATACACATTTCTATAAACCATGTAGACCCAAATAGTGTTTTTCTGTGCACAAACAACCTTGCGGCCGTTAAAAAATTCACATGAAATAAAGTGAATGACACTGTATAGATCACAGTAAATGCTTAGTGTTACTTGAATTTGAATTTAAAAATTGAATCAACAATATTCCTCAGGGGGACCAGAAGAAACACATAAGAACCTCAAGTTAATTCCTCTTTATGGCATAAAACATGGTATGAAAGAAAAGACATGGGGTTTTGAAAGGTGCTCTTGTAAAGTGCAAGGACGTGTCAGTCAAGATAAGCTTTTGGTGAGATGACAACAGGAGCATCATGTTCTCTGCACAGAGTAGATGCCTGGTGAGGGCCCATTGTAGGGGGTACCAGTTTTTAGAGGTACTGTCAACAACGGATAGGCTGATATTGTTTAACTCCAAGGTGTGCCATTTTCATGGACTGCAGGGTATATAGTCAAATGTGGCTGTCCTGGGTATTGGCTTCATCTATCCCACCAAATGCCCTAAAAAATTGAAAGTTATTTTATATAGATGCTGTGTTGCACATAACAAGGAATTCTGCCTGCTTTCACAGCAAAGAAGCAAGTATGGGGCAGGAGACATTTTTGCCGTCTCAACAGGTTCAGATGGAATTGCAGGTAATACAGAGCTCTGGATTTATTTTGTCTTGGCCACTCAGACCGCCCTGAACAGGGTGCACAGTGACGCCCTGAGCCGGCAGATGCTTGGCTCGCCTGCAGACATTGTCATTTCGGTCTGGCTTCAGGTGATTAGGCACTCCTAGCTGGGCTCTGCTGTCAGTGAGCCTTTGAGACAAATTGCAAAATCCGCACAACCATCTGAGAGATGAAGTAGACCCAATGACCCTACAGGAGATATTGGTAATTCTCAAAAGTTTGAAAGAGAATCCTTAGAGAAGCAATTCTCAAAACTGAATTTCGAGGTCCTTTTTCTGTGGTTAAAGGGTAAGTTCAGTCATAGAATCAGGATCTGAGAAGATCTTGACAAGCTAGAAAGACAGGTTTAATTGAACAGGAAGAAATGCAATAAATAGAAGGAAATGTAAGGTTCTATATTTGGATCTGAAAATTCTAACTATGCATAAACAGACTGGGCATGGGGGTAGGGATATATTGGAGTGGTAGGTAGCCCATGTGAAAAGAACCTAGGAGTTTGAATTGATGAAAGTTGACAGTTTCTTGTTGTCCCTCCAAACTAAGCGCAGTGCTGCGTTAACAGAAGTGGGGTATTGAGGAGTATAAGTGAGGTGATAGACCCACTCGTTCTAGCAGGAGCATCACTACAGTTCTGGCCTTCAGGCTGTGAGCGGAAAGTAGACAAAGGATGGTCACAGAATGTATGGGAGAGTGTTCCAAAGCTTCTCACAGATACAAAGGAAGGGGCGGGGGGGTTGGCCTGGACACAGCTTTGAGAGGACCTGAAAGCCATCATTAATATCTGGAAGTTAGTCATGTACATAAGCGACTAGCCTTGCTTCTTGTTAAGAGGAACAAGAATCTGAAGATGAAATTTTCAACAAGCCATAGTAAGGAAGGTTCTTTTGTTCTTGAATGTTTTAAAATAAAGTGTACTGCTTCCTGAACTCTAGAAGTGCTAGCTTAGGCTAATAAGGACTTTGACTTTTAAGGGTGGGGATGGATGATACAGAGTTAACTCTCCAGTCCCAAACTTACACGATTCCTTTGTCTTCTAGTGGTGACCATACATAGGGGACAGCCCTAGTACAGGCAGGTGGTGAACAGAGCCGTGATTACTAGGATGTTCTACCAGGGGTGTCCATCCTACAGCCCAGGATAGCTATGAATGCAGCCCTACACAAAATCTTAAATTTACAAGAAACCTTCTTTTGCTCATCAGTTTTCATTAGTGTTTGTGTATTTAATATGTGGCCTGAGACGACTCTTTTTCTTCCAGTGTGTCCCAGAGACGCCAAGAGGTTGGTCACCCCTGTCAGTGAAGGGACAGTATTTAGAATTCTCAGACAAAATTCCCGTGAAGATATGCCCCCATCGGTCTTCATTAATGCTGCCAGTTCTTCACCCAGATCTGGTGGGCACGGTCACTGTCTTTCAGCGGAGGCTGTGCTATTTCCTCATTTATTCTTCCTGTGTGCCCAGCAGGGTGCTGTGTTCCCCAGGGCGGGGGTAGTGGGGTTGCCGGGGAAGAAGACAAACTTCTTGCTCCCTTCAGGTATGCAGTGCATCTGGGAAGTAAGACAGCAAGCACAAATTATACGACTAGCTATACAGTCATGATTACAGTTACAGTTTAGACCCATAACTTGTAAGAGCAAGCTTTTTTTTTTTTTCATGTAAAGTGGTATTACATTTCCCCACTTAGCTTTGGGGCTATACTTTCCCATTATATTACAGTTCTTCTAAGTCAGGTTGTCTCTTTGAATCCCCTCAGTCTCCTGGTAGGGTATGGATGGAACACATTTGTTTAGACTTTGAGGCATTTTCTTGCCCCCAAAGGTTTTAAAGCTTAGAGGACCCGAGTCGCTCTTTTTCACCCACACAGTCTTGTATGTAGTTACTGGTGCAGTGACTGCTTTTAGGGGAGTCTGCTTTCATACTGTTAACTTCTTATCATTGTAGGGTTTCCGTGGCCACAGCGGTTCTTTCTCTTGTGGCTTTAATGACTAACTGGAGGTAACTACAAGGAGAAGTCTGGGTGAGGAGGAATGGGTATGAAACATCAGACTAGAACAGAACGGGGTTTACGGACTCCCACGCTGATCCTTGTATGTGTTGCGTATACAAGTGACCAACCATTTAGATGCAAGCTAGCAAAGAAACAGAAAGGCACATTTTGAAAAGCACATTTCTATCCTTGACTGCTGATCGTAGTTCATAATGTAATGTCTCTCATTTTCTTTTCCCCTAGTAAGCATTTTCGCAAACAACTGTACTGTTTTATTTTTCTAGCATTAATAAACTTACAGCTGCAACTGATTGTGAATTCTATTCTTAGCTCTGAGAGGCGTTGTTTTGTCATCCACCTTATTGTAAATTCTTCTTTCTTGCAGGTAGGAATGAATTGATAGCCAGATACATCAAACTCAGGACAGGGAAGACGAGGACCAGAAAACAGGTACAATAATAACCTTACCTGGAAATTGTGCATGTCAGCGAATGGCCCAAGGAGGCATTTTGGCTGCAGTGGCTGTCTGTGCTTTGGCTCCTAGGAGCCCCCAATTTTAGTTCCCTGTAAGGACGTCAGTGATGTTGAAATTGGTGTTTTAAATTGGCTCAGTTTTCACTGTTCATCATTTCAGTGACCGTTGACTATGTGGTCTCCAGAATTCTTTATATATATATATATATATATATGGGAAAGTTTTACTAAGGACAGTGTATAAACTGCTCCTGTACTATACTTCAAAAGCTTTCCTTCTTTCCCAAAGTATGCACCTTGCAAACACTACAAATGCTGCAGGTGCAAATATACTTGCAAGTCATGAAAAGTTTGAGATTTTTGTGCATTGTAAAATCCTGGAACAATTACATATGAGTCATCATTTCAATGAAAAAGTAACACTAGCAGCCGTGAGTATTGGCCTGAACACGATACTGAATGATGTGCGTCCAGGGAACTGTTGCTCCGTAAGCTGTGGCTTTTTGTCAGTAGCTGCTGTGACTGAAATGAAGTTACAACTTAAATACCTTTGTGCAGAGCAGTGTCAGGAATTTTCCTCTGCCCTTGGTCAGGGGTCTGGCTCTCCTGCTTTCTGATGTAAAGCAGCCCAAATTTCTGACCCAGTTCGAACTGGAATGGATGAGAAATTCGTGTTTAACTAAAAACAAAAGTAAAGAAAGGGTTAAGGGGGGAAAATCAAACAAATCTCATTGGTGAGTTGTTAACAGAAAAAAATATTTTTAAATGTTGACCTATGCTGATGGATCTGTGGATTTTAAAAACTATAATCAAACCAAAAGACAAGCTCAACTGTGGTCTCATTAAGCCTGAGCAGCAGATTCCAGTCCTCTGCTCGGTGATGAGTTGTTTTCATGAGTGTTTATGACGGGGTAGAGCTCTTCCCCAGGAATGCTGCATGTGCCCCAGCCAGAGCCTGGCTGCTGAGTCAGCACAGAAGGAGGTGGCCTCCTGCCAGCCCTCAGACACAGGACATTGTCTCTTCAGTGGATGTTCCCCGACAGTGGACGGTGGTCCTCATTAAGTCCGAGAACCACATAAGAACAAAATTCGGGTGGAAATAAGTAAAAGCAGGAGCTGGATGGAGGGGTGAAGAGGATGGGGGAATTCCTGCTTCTCCACACTTAAAAAAATAAAACAACCCGCAAATTGAAAAAAAAATGATGATTTAAACTCAGAGACAAAGTTAAAGATAAAGGGATCTTTTATTATCATAAATCCCGTTTTTAGAGTTGCTAGAGTGTTGAAATGAATTAATTGTCTCAGTCTGAGTTGCTGAACTTTTACATGGAAGGTCCTAAATTTCTGAAACAGGCAAAAACAGACAAGATCTAATTCTCGACACACTGGACCTGGGCTGTCCACTGGTCTGTGAGCGCTGCTCATGTGCCCCACCCCTTCACTGGGGACTCTTCTAAATTTAACCAAGTCCTGTAGAAAGAGATGCAAATTTGTTTACCCAGTGGAATCATTGTGTTTCAGAAGCCAGGCTTGGCTTGGTTTCCACACCCCGGCATCCTGGGGATGTTTTTAGGCAGCAGTTGGTGATACCTCTCCAATGTGAATTTGTTGTTCAGCAAATCCATGTGGTTTTCAACCCAGATTTTTAACAGGATGGCTGGCTGGCTGTATTCACACTTTGCGCTTTGTAGTAATATGCAAATCCACTTGGCGCCCAGTCAATACCCAGAAGAGGGGAAGGATTAAAGATATTTATAAGGGGGAAAATGCTCTGCTAACTGGGTCTTTCCATTACACTTTGAGATCTAATTTACATGTCAGTATTATTTTAACATTTGCTACAGAATCCAGAGCTCTTAATGAGATCAGAATACAACTGATAGCTTCAGCTTCTTGATTCTGGGAATGTGCTAATTTATGGATCGTCTCTTCTAAATTAAGAAAAAGGGATTTTCCCTCTTGATACTGAGAAGCTATAAATATTTTCATTTACCCCTACCCCCACCTTTTTAATTTTATAAAGAAAACAACCCCACATTCCCCCTCTCACCCCATGCCCGTGATGGCCCCCGGGTGAGAGAAAACTGGATCAGCCTAAACTTTCCTCCTGAATCAAGTCACTGCAGTGATGACCCAGTCTGAAAAGCTGAGAGCAGTGCTGGGGGCTTGGTGTCTGGCTGGGACTGTGTATTCCTAACTGCAGAGCTTTGTTGCGATGCAAATAACCTCCCCCCCCCACCCCACCCCAAAACCCTCCTAAGGAGTAGCAATTTTATATTTGATTTCCTTTTTTTTGTTTTGTTTTGTTTTGTTTTGTTTCCCCTCATAAACCCGAACAATGTAGGTGTCTAGTCATATACAGGTCTTAGCAAGAAAGAAAGTTCGAGAAATTCAAGCCGCCATTAAGGTACGTCTGGCTTGCCCAGTTGTAGGGGGCTTTTCATCTCCATGGTTACAGGCTTTTCCTTTGTTTTCCTCCCTTCCCCTACCCTGCAGGTGTCTAGTCACATTCAGGTTCTTGCCAGAAGGAAATCTCGTGATTTTCATTCCAAGCTAAAGGTATGCGCTTTCCTGCTTTTTGGCTTGTGGTTGCTATGCATCTCACTTCCTGTTTTCCATGGTGACTGGTGAATGCCTGGTGCCGGGATTCTCGTAACCTAGTTTCCTCGCATGTGAGAGCTGTTTACATTTCTTTGTGTCTAATCTCTCTGTTTCTGTACTAGCCTCACAGCGAGCCCAGTGTGTGTGCGCGTGTGTCCCTAATAACAATGCAAATGCAGCAGAGAGCTGGTCTTGATAACTTTTTAGCACAGAAACGTGATTTTTTTTTTTTTTTTTTTAACCTTCAAATATCCACGAAGCAGCCCTGGGCTAGGAGAGGAAAGAAAGAATCCAGAAACACAAAGTCGGTGTAGAAATTATAAAAAAGAATCATTTCCACAGCAGTCATCATGAAATTGCTTTTAATAAGATATTTAGAAATTAATTTGGGCTTTTGATGTATTTTCAAAAGTACTCATGAAAAACACACCCTATTCATGTAATTTTTCTTGTGTTCTTCCAACACAGAGTGTTTTCTGCCAGATTTTCTCCACAGCGCTTAACTTAGTGTTGTTTTCTAAGTTGAAAAAGAAACTTGAAGTGAGGTCTTAAAAAATAAAGATAGATCTGAAAAATGGAAAAGGTCCTGATCAAATCCATATTTGCAATTCCATTTATAATTAAGTTTACTTTAAAATGTTTTTACACATGCCTCAGTTTCCCACCTCTTAAAATATATTTCAAAGTAAAAATGGAGGCATGAACAGTATTTTAAATGTCAAGTTCTACCTTCCAGAGTTAGCACACATAACTTCTTATTCCCCATGGTAACCTGTTTTAGAAATGCATAGATTATAATTTAACATGAACAGGTTTTACTTTACGATAAAAATGAATTTGTAGCTCATATTGTTGTCTTTCCCATATGTCATTTTTTTGTTCTGTTCTTTTTTTCTCCATACATTAAGTAAATTTGTGTTTTCATTGTAAGCCTAAAGAATAAAGTGCAATTTCATAGCACTGAGTGGTGAACTCTGGGACCCTTCCCAAAGCCCTCCAACTTTTTTTATGCAAACAAGTCTGGCTGTGGAGTAGCACAGAGTTACTAGGAAGAAGCATTTGGTGTGCCCTCTGCAGTGGGCAGCATGCTGGCTCGCTGGCACGTGTGGCTGATGGTGGCTGGCTTTTAGCTGCACTGGCTGAGCAGTCAAAAAGGCTAAGATAACCTCTTAGATCCTGCTTTTTAACCAAAGGTGCATTCCTCTCTATGTGGATGTAACTCCCGCAGTATTTGCTCAAATTCTGACTGTTTCTAGTTTCTCTGAGCTAACGGATTAATGGTGTACAAGAAGTTTACAGACATCAATTTTGTGTTTCCCATCTATGATGTTATTGCTGTATTTCTACGCTGTCTGTGTGGTTCCTGTGGACTCTCCAGGACACACAGCCCTAAACCAAAAACCCTCTAAGTGAT